>VXBN01001790.1:410795-427737 GCA_013397395.1 Sinosuthora webbiana | reverse complement strand
AAAAAAAAAAAAAAAAGCCCTTTGTAACAAGAGGTGAATGATGGAAGACGTGACCTCACGGTGTGTTATTAATGCAGATGGTATTTCTGGAGTTATTGACTTGTGAATGGCATTTCTGTGTCTAGACACCGGTTTAATCACACTGAAATAACAGCCTGGCACCATTCCACGATGAATCACCCTTTGATTAGTATTAAGGATATTAAAGGCTTTTATCAACCTGATCTCTGCGTGCCGGGGTGCCCCTGCCTGCTGCTGCCAAAAGCCAGGACTGATCCTGTTTGTGAAAGAAACTTCCACATTTATGCCTCGTGCAGAAGGTGCAGGACGAGCTCTGTGCCAAACATGAGATTCTTGGGGGGTGAGGAATCGCTTTGATCTAAGCAGGGCCCGGTCTCCCCGGCACAGGAGCCACATCACAGCCCTCTGCTGCCTGCAGGAGACCACAAAAAACTCCCCTGAAGGCCAGGGAGGCTTCACTCCATTCCAGCTCACCACAATCCATCCTCGTCCCCTCAGATGTGTCCCCACAAACACATGGGGGATGCTGAGCTCAAGAGAAAATCCAGGTGCAGCCAGGGACTTGCAGGAACAAGGAACCCAGGGAGCCACAGGACTGGGGCTGGCTGGTGGCAGGGGAGATGTCCCAGCCTCTGCTCTGGATGGATTTGGCTGGATTTGGCTGCCCTTGGCTGGATTTGGCTGCCCATGTCTGGGTGGATTTATGTATCTTGGTTTCTCAGGAGGTTTTAACTCGGTTCTCACGTCTTTGGACACTCCTGGGCCTGTGTGAATGGGGCCCAGGGGGATTTGTACCCCAACATCTCCCCCATCTCTTTGAGCCACACAGACTCAGCACTGAGGGATGTTTCAGCTGCCTGAGAGCGTTTTGCTGTGGGGGATGCAAACCTGGGCTGCTGTGAAAGGCATTTCTGGAATCACAGTATTATTAAGGTGGAAAAACCATTCTGAGTCCAACCACGAACCCAGCACTGCCACTGAACCCTAAGCACCACAGCCACACAGTTTTTGGACACTTCCAGGGATTGTGACCCCACCACTTCCCTGGGCAGCTTGACAACCCTTCCAGTGAAGCAATTTTCACTGATATCCATTCTAAACCTCCCCTGGTGGAACTTGAGGTGGAACTTAACTTTTCTCTTGTTACCTGGGAGAAAAGACAGATCCCCACCTGGCTCCAAGCTCCTTTCAGGCAGTAGTAGAGAGTGAGGAGGCAGAGAGAGTAACAAGAACTCTGTTTAGATCTCCGAAAACATTAACCCAAATCTGTTAAAACTGGAGTTCCCTGAAGCCCGGGATTCCTTTACCTCTCTTTGAATTCCAGGAACACTTTTGCCAGGCTGCTCCCTCCAGACATCATGGAGACGTCGATGGCTCTCAGGAAGCTGAAGTGCACTTTAATGAGGTCCTAAAACCAAGCACAGTCAATACTTTAAACACGTTCAGAGCAGGTGGGCAAACAGAGCCTAAGGAAAGGCACGTTCACTCCCTCACCAGGCAGGGGTTTTCCCCTCTTTTAGGTCCTTGTGAAGGAAGTTGTTCTAGTGGGATGCAGCCCTGAGGGGCCTGGAGGACAGGGGTTGTGTAATTCCATCTGAGAAATGCCCCCAGGATGGGGATTTAGGAGGAGATGGGATGGAAGGAGTGGAGGAGATGACGGGTTTTGACCTAGACCCCGGGCAAACCAGAGTAGAAATAAATCCCTTCATCACCCTGTGCCCAAATCACCTAAATCAGCTAAAATCCAGAGCCCCAGGCCTGAAACATCCACCAGACAGAATTGTTTTCTTACCTAGAGTTCACATATCCCCCACCCCTAAAACTGAGTGTTAAAGAATGTCTCCTAAACCACTTCAAGCTCCACAGCACACGAAAGGCTGAAGCTCTCCCAAGTGAATGCACAAATAAATCGAACAGAAAATCAGAAAACCTCCTCCTGAGCAGGGAGAGGGCTGAGCTGCTGCGGAAAGAACGAAGATTTAAGGCACAACGCCCACGACGTTACCTCCAAATTGATAAAAATAGCTTCCATGTCCTGGGGAGTCAGCACCAGCCTCAGGGGGTTCATGTAGTTCTGCAAGAGGGAAATGGAAAAGGGATTGAGGTGCTGGAGAGGAGGGAACGAGGTTGTGCAAGGGATTTGCATTTTCTGCTTCACCGGCTGAGCTCACCTGGGCAGGTTTTAATGAGTTCAGGCACTTGCAAAGGCAGAGGGTGACCAGGGATGGGAGTGGGAGGCAGGAATTCCCGTGAGAGCATCACCCCTGAGCTCCCAGGGCACTCCCAGGGGTGGGGAGGTGCAGGACCCCCACCCATGGGTGCCCACAGCCCCCTGCCCTGCTAAACCCGCGGCAGGAGGGGGTGAAATGCACTCCTCCACCCCCCTGCAGTCCTGGGCTGCACTGGAGCACATTCCCAGCTCTTTATCTGCCCGGTGATGATGTGATCACACGGGCAATGCCTTTCTGAACAAATACATGTGAACGGGAACATCTGCGTGACCTGGGGCTCCCAAAAACCCCAAACACAGCACACCCAAGAGGGGAACTCCCACCCACGTCACCACCAAGGAGCTGGAATTGAGCAGGAAGCTTTAACTGAGCACCAGGAAGCTTTAATTGAGAAGAAAGCAATAATTTAACTCTTCTTTTCCACTGAACCAGAGGGCTGTGGCTGTTTCCGAGGAACGAGGGTTCCTTGGAAACATAAATGATAAATACATTGGGACATTTTTCCTGGGAAATGGGAAAGGTTCTTCCATTTTCCCCAGTTTTGCTCACAGCTTCTTCGGGGAAAGACGGAGGGAAAGGACGGCAAAAGGGGAGGAAACGAAAGCATCAGGGTGATCAGAAATGGCAGCTGGATTTTCATCATTGTTCCTCCTTCCCGCTGCTTTCCTCGGAGCAGGAACCACCTCCAGGCTCCATCCACTGCCTCGCCGAGGTGCTCCCTTCCCTTTGTTTTGTTTTTTAAAACAGAAAGGCGCCGCAATAATTCATCAAAACCAATTAAAACCCCGCCAATTTAGGCAGCAGAACGTTCCCTTTTTAATCCAATTAGCTTCAATGGCGAGTCAGCACAGCTCCAGCACCAGGAATAAAGGAATTATTCCAGTGGCAATCAGAGTGATAAGAGATATCAGCAAACAGGGCTCTTATCAGCAAAGCCCGGCCTGGCTGAGCCAGGAGTGGGAGATTCTCACCCCAGCACAGGGGGGACACAGCAGGAGGGTTTCCAGCCTGCTTCTAATCTGCAGCAATCAGAAAAAATTAATAATAATAAAAAAAGACGCTGGTTTTGGCTCCTGCAGGCTGCATTTTGTGCTTTTCAGCCTGGGTTTTGTGGATCTTCCTCATCTCCCATTTTTCTTCTGGGAGCAAGAACCAGCCCAGCAGAATTCCTGTGGGATCCAGGGCTGCTGGGGAAGGGCTAAATGTGGAAAACAGGGCTCAGGGCTCACCTTTTCTATGTCTTCAAGCGTTTTGTAGTATTTGGCCTCGGTTTCTTGGATTTCTAGCAAACAGCAATTCCTTTTGTCATCTTCTGTCATTCCCATTTTCTAGGGAAAGGGGGAAACAAAAAAAAGGCAGGGTCAGATGGTGCTAAGGGTGGTCCAGCAGCCTGGTGGGGCTCCAGTTCAGCCTCCAAGCACAAGTTTGGAAAGTCAGGAGAGAGCCACTACTGGTTTTTGCTAAAGGGAACTATTTTTGTCCAGAAAAATATAAGGAGGAAGCCTGGCTGTGTTATCAAATATGTTTCACCATAGAAAAAACTGTATTTTTTGCATTTTTCACAGCCACACCACCAAAGACTATGAGCTAAAGAAGAATTAATAAGAGATAAAGGCCGATTTTTCAGTTTTTAAATACTTTTTTGTTGTTGCTGCTTAAGATGACACTCGCAACAGATACTGAGTGGGTCACAAATAATAACGTTAGACTTGTACAAATCCCTGGCCAGGGTTGCCAATTCTCGTTATTTCGGGTCAAACCTGATAAAAGGTGTTTCTCCCAAGGCCCCAACTCCTGGAGTCGCTCCTGCTCTGCAAAGCTGGGACCAAGTGCTGGGAGCTGCTGCACTTGGCGGGGCAGAAATCTGAATTTGGGATTTGATGGATCATGCAGAGCCCCTCTGTCCACCCCCTCAGAGCTCACAGCTGGGACCTTTCAGCTGGACGAAACCCCAGATTTGAATCAGTTCATCTTACCTGCATGTATCTAATCTGAAGCATGCAGAAACACAAGAAGCCATTAGCAGCACGCACTCACTGTCACGACAAATGTTACCCAAAAAGTTCCCAAATTGTACCCAAATTTTTTTGGCAGACATATTAAAAATAGACTCTTTTGCTCAGGGAAAAGAAAGGGGGTCACACCTCTCAACTCCAAATGCTGCCCAGCAGAAAATGTGAAGTAATGTGGAGGGGACAGTGAAAAATTGCCAGTTCCACTGATCTTAATCCTGTATTACCTGGTTGTTTTTCCCGTTTTACCCATTTCTGCAAGAAATTCCTACCAAAACCTCCCCCAAGGGGCTGCTCTTGGGCCAAGGGGCTTTTGCAGCTGATGGCAAAACCCCACTGGTGGCCAAGGAGCTGTGCTGACTTCAGAGCCGAGCACTTTGGCAGGATCAGTGGGAATATTTTGGGGCTGACTCCTGGATCCAGAGGAAGGTTTTGGTGTGCAGGGAACTCCTCCAGCTGCAGGTGAGGTGTGAAGGGATGGAATTAGGGCTTTATTATCTTTGTCCCATGGGAGAGGGGAGGAATCAGAGCACATCCATGGATGCAGCCCTGCATTCCCAGGCTCCAGCCCCCCCGCCCCGTGTCTGGCTCAGCTCCAGGGATGGAATTGATCCCTGAACTTGTCCATTGATCCTGCTTTGTTCCAGGGAGGTGTGTACTGTGGCAACTGGGGGAGAGTAATTAGAGTCTGAACAGAGCCTGGGGGTGGCAGATATTGGATGTGGGGAGAAAACTGGGAAGGTCACACTCCGGAGAAGTGAGTCCTGCCAGCCCTGCAGCAGTGCTGAGGACACAGGTAGGCTGTGGGCACCTTTGGGGAGGTGCAAGGGCCACCAACACCTCCTTGGCTCATCCATGGAGTGTGATATTTGCTCCAGAGCCCTTGGAGATACCACAAATCCCTCCATGATTCTGTCCATGCCTCAGTAAAATCTTTTTTTTTTTTTGAGAGGTGACAAACGGGGACGGCTGCTTGTCCCCAACGCCACACGGCTCCCTGCTGCCCCAGAAAGCTCCAGCGCACACATCTCCCTGCTCTGAGCCACCCAGGCAGGAGCAGCAGGCACAGACAGCTGCTGGATCCCTCACACACACACACAGATCTGTCACCCCGACCTAAAAATACCGGCGGCACCTCTGGCTGACGGAGCAGGCGGAGCCTCCCGGGAAAGGCTGGACTGACACCAGCACCAAGGTCCTATTTTTAGCTTATCTTTTAGGGCTTCTTAGGTCTCCCTTCCCCTTCCTCCTCCCCAGACTCCTGCAGATGACAGGCTGGGCTGGGAAACTCCTCAGAAAACCCCTCTGGGCTGGTGCCATCCCAGCTATGCTAACTTAGCGCTCGGTTTTGATGAGCGACTCAAAGCAATTCCCCTCCCTGCAGCATCACCTGCCAGTGGCACCCAGTTATTTCCTTTCAGGAGCCCCCTCCCTCCCCCTCCCGGTGAAGTGTAGCCGTAAAAAAGGCAGCTGAGCCGTTACCATGGGCTGCTGAACTTCCACTCTGATGATATCCTCGTAGATATCATCGCCCTCATCCTCGCAGGGGACGCAGTCGTAGATGTCCTCCCCCAGGTCGTGCTCGCTGCAACGAGAGGGAGAAGGAGTCAGGGATAAAATAACCACGAGGTTGTTCGCCGCCACTTCATCAGGCACCAGGGAGGGAGGAGGATGAGAAGGAGAAAATCCTGTGAAAATCCATGTGCTCGGCCCGTGCTCTCGGGTTTGTTCCCGGATCAGTGCCTGCCGCACGTTTCTTTCCGCTCGCTGGAGGCTGGAAAAGGCGGAATGCCGCTCCACACGAGAGGGGATCACAGCCAAGAACTGCTCTGTGCCCTGTGCCAGGCGTGCCCACGATGCCCAGGGCACCACGGGCTGCCAGCTCTGCCCCTGCTGAGCTTTTGCTCGGCACTAATGGGCCCAGCTGAGATGGATCTGCCAGCCAAGGGCCCAGCGGGGCCAGCTGAGCCACCAGGGCCACCAGCTCCAGCTCCACCTGCTCCAAAGGTGCCCACAACCCCCCCCTCAGCTCCTCTGCAGGACCAGGAGTAGCTCTTGCATCAGTGACTCTGTATCACGCTCAGAGAATTCACTTTAAGGGCTGCATTTTGGTCTGTTTAAGGTTCTGCATTCGCTCTTGATCTGATTTGAACCTCACTGAAAGGTTTCCTTGTGCCAAAATAACATCCCCTTCCCCCAGCCAGGAGCCCAGACCCACTCCAAGCAGGAGCAGATATTAAACACTCATCCAGTGCCTCTGAGCAGCAGGAGAAACATCCCAGTCCTGATGAACCAACAGCAGGACCCACAACAAAGCCTGGACCCAGCCCTGGGCATCCTGTCCAGGTTTAAATGGTCTCCATCCAGGTTTAAAGGCTCTCCATCCAGTGATCTCAGCGATGCACCAACTCCCACAAAGCCCAGTCCCTGCCCTGATGGGCAGCTGGGTGATTTTCAATCCAGCATCTCCCAGGAGCAGGAGGCTCTCCTGACCACCATAAGGCAATCTCATCAAACACTCGGCTCGGTGGGCAGAGGCCAGTAACAACATTTACAGCAGAGAGAAATTAAGCAGCAAAACGTCACATTTTGAGGAGCAGCCCCGTCACTTTGGAGCTGCCCCTGCTCTCCCAGGCTTCAAAGGCATCCCAGAGCCGTGGTGCCCAGGCTGTGCTAAAGGTGATGGTGCTCAGTAATTAATTATCAGCTGAGCCTTCACGCCCCTCCCAGGGGCTCCTCGGCCTCGGAATACTTCTGAAAATTCAGCCCATATTAAACAGCAATTAACAACAATAATTCCAGGGCTTAGATCTACAGGTGCTGGCTGCTAACGGCTCCCACTGAAGTCAATCCCACAGGATCAGGACGGTGTGAAACGCTGGAATATCAAACGGCGCTCGCATATTTTACGAGCTGCGTCTTTCAACAGGGGCATTAATTACACACAAATAAATTTAGGTGTAAAGCTGCTCTCCAAGTGTGACACTCAGCAGCATCTCTCTGTTATGTATCAGGGAGCAGCAGAGCACATCTGCCTGCAAAACCCCGGAGAGAAAAAAAACCCCTCCGTTTCTCCTGCTTAAATACAGCCCTTCCTACTTACACCAACAGATTTATTTAATAAAAGTTTGGGGGGTTTTTAAATAAATACGCTGGCGTGATGTATCCATCCCATTCTTCCCGGGTGATGCATTGCAGCTGCTGCAATAATGCCCACTAATGGCTGGTGATCCATCTTCCCCCTCGCAGGCGTCGCCGTCGCCGTCATTATCTGCACCAATATTTATATTCTGGGCCCTGCTCCTCATCCAGAGCCAGGCACTCCCAGCTCCTGATGGATCTCCCTGCCCACACCTCTCGGGTTGCTGGCTGTCTCTCCATACATCATTTTCCCCTGGCTGGAGGGTTCTTGGGAACGTGTTGGTTGGGTTTGCGTCGCGAGCAGGAGACCAGAGCGGGGTGTGACACGACCAGGAGAGGGCTGGGGCTGTGCTGCTGCTGGAGCAGAGGCTGCTTGGAGTGAGGGATGAACATCCCCATCCCTGGAGAGCTCGGGAATTGCTTTGGGATACGTGCAGAGGAGAGGATGGCACCCTGAGGTGTCCCTGAGCATCACCTGGAACTCCTCTGCCATCCAAGCCTCAGAGCCTGGCACTGTCCATGCCCAGCCTGGTGCTGCTGCTCCCAGCCTGGACAAAAATCTCCTTTTCTCCCTCCCCAAGAAGCCAGGAGCTCTGGAGCGTGGTGGGCACACACTGGGAGACACCCACGTGATGCTGACGGGGCTTTTGCATCAGGGCTGGAAGAGACCTTCAGGAACATCTGGTTCAACCAGCACCACCACAGTCACCCCTAAGCCAAGTCCCCAAGCGCCAGATGGGTTTTGCTCAGTTGTGGGCAGAGACTGGAGAAGGAGGGATGCCCCAAGGCCTGGCCCCACCTGGGCTAACAGGAAAGTAATGCCTCCCTTGGGACATCCCAGCAGATTTGCCCCCAGAAGTGCCAACAGCCCTTGGACACAAACGCTGCAGCCACCACGTGGGGCCACGTCCTGACAGCACCTCACAGCTCCCACTCCTCTAACGAAGGGGCTGAGCCTCGCTGCTCTACCCCTTTCTGTTGCTCTCCTCCAATTTCTGGTTTTGGGAAAAAAAAAAAATAGGAACTATTCCCACATCCTGGGGACACCCGGAAAGACACCTCCACTCCAGAGCTTTGGGGAGATGCACCAGAGCTCCTCAAACCCCACAGCCGTGGCAGTGTAACAACACCACCATCGCCCAGCAGCCTGTTATTTATTAAAATAATTCTCAGTGCATCCCTGAGAAACACCAGAGGCTGGCAGCTTTTATGGGGAGCAGTAAAGCACGAGGATCAGCCTCTCCTGGAGCAGCCCGGGAGCAGCCAAGCTCCTGCCGTGCCCTACAGACGTTGACATCTCTGCTTTGCACATTCTGATCCTCACCTGTCCCCACAGAGTTGAAAATACACACCCTCCCTGTCCTTAGAACAGGGATTGGGATGGTTTTAGCCAGTGGAGAGCCCAGGACACGCTGAATCCAGGCAGTAAATTCAGCACCCCAAGCGTGTCACGGGCAGACGGAACTACTTGAGCAAGGAAAGCCAGATCACCTCGCTCCTCACAAAGAAAAGCAATTTACTCCCTCAATAAAAGCAGCAGAGTCTGCGAGTTACCCGTGGGTATCAGAGCCTGTGATCTACTGCTTGGATTAGGAGATTCATTGACAGCTCTGGGGTTAGGAAAGGGATTTCAGCCGCCCTTCAGAGCCAACACCAGCATTTGCAATCGCTGTTATTAGGATGGATGCAACCAGCTTTGGGGCTGGCAGCATCTTGCCGAGCCAGAAAAGCTGGTAATGAATAAAGCTCTTCATATCTGGGGCAATTCCAGGCAAAAACAATGCTTTTGGCCGAGCTCTGCCTCGCTGGCAGTGCCTGCTCTGCACTAACACCCACCCGGGCAGGCAGCAGCCCTGCCAAGGAGCAGCTCCCAGAACAGAGGGGCTGGAGCCAGGATTCTGCCTTGGAGAGAGGGAAAGGGAAGGGGGAAGTCCATAAAATCACAGAATGGTGGGGCTGGAAGGGGCCGTGGGCACAGACAGTCTGTGATGACCCATAAAGGGCCCAGCAGGCTGAAGGAACCCTGCACATCACCTTTGCAATGACACTGGGGGGTAAGTGGGGAAGCTCTGATGCATTTCAGGGCCATGAAAGCTGCTGTGGGAAGTTGATGAGTTTGTACCAGCCTCAAGAATTCAAGGACAAACCCTCATGACAAACCCACCACGCCAAAACTCCGTCCAAACCACGCTGAGGGAAGAGCCAGAACCACCAGGAACAGCAAAAGGAAGAGCAGGAGGGGACAGAAGGAGCTAAAATAAGACAACCAAGAGACAACCCCGAATTTCCAGTCCTGTGACCAGGCTTAAGAGCCAGAAGAGCTCAGAGCCACCACAGGTCCAGGCTGGGAGTGCATCTGCAGGGTCTCTGAGGCAAGCTGTGAGGCTCCCAGTAATCCCCACTCTCCCATTCTCACTCTGCACTCACAGCTAAAAATACACAGTTCCTCCAACCAACCCCCTCATTCAGGGGCTCCTCCAGCCAACCCCCTCATTCTGTCAGAGAGGACCAGCAGAAGCCCCAAATTTGCAGCACATCTGGCAGGCTGAGGTTTCAGGGTGAGGGAGTGCGAGATGTGCAGCTGCTGGGCTCGAGATCTCGCAGGGTTTTAATTACTCAGATTGGATTTTGGATGGAGACACCGGTCTAGAAATAGAAGGAGAAGCCTTTTCCCATTTATTCTGCTTGGGTCATTCCCCATCCCAAATGTGATGTTCTGATCCCGAGGAAAAGCCTCACACAGTCACAGCCACCAACAGGATCCCAGAAACGGCCCAAGCAGGACGTGTAAAAATCAATACCAGTGACACAGAAAGGACAAGACACATTTACAAGAGCTCTGGCTCAAGTGCCCTGCACCACAGAGCCATTTGTTTGAGGGGCTGTTGTGCCTGGTTTGTCCAACGCAGCAGAAATAATGAGAAAAGTGGCAGCTAACTCATCATCTCACCTTGGCTCCTGCGCTCGTTACATTTTTTTTTTTAATGCGTTTGAGAAGTCCTGCTGATCACAGCAATATTTTGGAGGATGTGAGGGGGGCAATGCTGGTGAGAGCAGTGAGGGAAGCAGGAGAGACTTCAGCGAGAAGCTGAGTCCAGAAGAGGAACCACTTGAGAAACTGTGGCCTAGCAGATCTCCTGCCCCGCTTCTCCAGGATGGAGAGTTTGGGAATACAGAGTTATCCCAATAAATTCATTAGGGATAAATTCCCAGTGAGCTGCAGCTCCAAACAAGAGCAGGGGACATTGACACCGAGCTGTGGGACAAAGCTCTCCAGGGGTAAGCTTTGATGGGGACCTGCTTTGCCTAAAACACTTTTTTGGCCCTTTATGCAACACTACAACTCCTGTCCTCAAAACAAATTATCTTCAGAAGAGGAAAAAAAAAAAGGTAAAAGTTAAGCAAATTAAATGCTTCACATCAAACCCCTCACAGAACTTCTGCCTCACTCTGAATCCTTCAAACAGCCAACAAACAACCCAAAACTTGCCCTGTGTAATCCACCTAATTGTTCACTGCAGAGGGACAGTGCCATGAAGTGGAGAAGGTTCATCATGAAGAAGGCTCTGGGGCTGTAAAGGGGGCCAGGATTAATCGCTCTCATAAACTTAATGAGGCAAAATAACCGGAGAGAGCTCAAGTGGCAGCGGGGAAAATTTAGGTGAAATGTTAAGTATAACTCAGAGGTACCGGGATGGTTTGGAGCAGCTGAAAGAGCCATAAAAGGGGGAGGGAAAAGCAGTTGGCAGGGCAGCAAGGTGGATAATTGCCTCCTGACGGCAGCCACAGCCATGTGGGAAGCAGCAGCTCCCATCCCCAGGGATCTGCAGGAGCATCCTGGGGACAAGGGTCACTGATACACCCCTGATACAGGGCACGGGCTGCAGAGCATGAACCCACATGCTGCTGCTGCTGCAAAACCCAGCTCATTTCATGGCCCAGCTCCCCCCAAACAGGCTGCTCCAGGGTCTGGCATGGGGCAGGCTGGAATAAATCAGGCAGCAGAGGCCAATTGTCCCTTTAGTGCAGCTCCTCACAGCATTGATCAGGCCCGAGCGGCCCTTGCCATCTGCCCGGGCTGGCTGCAAGCTGCCATCTGGCCCAGGGCACGGCACACCCAGGGGCCAGAGGGCTGAAAACAGGGAATTTGAGAACCCCCCCAGCTCCCCTGATAGCCTTTCAGCTTCCCCTTCCCCTTCCCATCACCAATTGTTTCGGGGTTTTTGTTTTTTGAACTAAATAGCTGTTTCCAGGCAATTACGTGCCTTGATCTGCTGGCTGGGGAATCTGTCTGGAGCTGGGATTAATCCCTGCAATGCCCCAAAGGTGAAAGCACAACAGGGTCATCAAGGCTTGAACATCCTTTAAACACACCAGAACCCCGTGGCTGCCCCATGACTGCACACACAGCTTGTTCCTGCACCCCCTGGCACTGGGTTTTGTCCCACAGCTCCTCCGTGCTGAGAGAGTTCTCAGGATAGAGGTTCTCACTCTTTAGAACATCATGGGGACAACAAGGACAAAGAGCCTGGTCCCTTCTGCCCCCCAGATCAGCACCTCCATCACAAATATGTTCATATTTTAAAGGCTCTGCAGCAGAGGAATTCAAAATCTCAGCCTGGGGACACCAACACTTAAATACTTACACTTGAAACACTCTGACATTCTCCAACAAAAAACCCCTCATTTACCAGCCCCCACAATGCCCTGTTAGAACCAACTCAGTGTTTATTCCTGAGCTGTTTCTCCAACAGCACAACACCCAAAGAGAGCTCCCTTTTGGGGATTCCTCTTTGCCATGGTGAATGGGTGGCACAGAGCCCACCAGGGTTGTCCCTCCTCACCCACCCTCGTCCCTCTGAGGACTCTGGGGACAGCAGAGTGGCACCTTGAGGTGACAAATCCCCGCTGGTTTTACAGGCAGGGCTGGAGCAGCTCCCTCCACACGCTGGGCCCTTTCCCTGCCTGCTGTGGAAAGCACTTCCTCGCCTCCAAAAATGAAAAAAAAATCATTTTTGGCCGCATCCACATCTTCCCAAGGCTGCTGGATCATCAGCAATACGAAAGGCAGAGGCGCTGGACGGGCTGAATCATTCCCAGCAGTGAATGCTGCCCTTGTTGGGCCTGTTTGGAGAGGGCAGGAGCTAAGAAAGAGCTTTTCTCTTGGGTGCCACAGGCTGCCAGGGCTCGGGGCTCACCACTGGGACTGGCACCTTTCCAGTCAGAATTCCCTGCTCCAAGGGAGAAAAGGGCACTGTTGCTGCTGTGCTGCAGGCAGCAGGAGCAGCAGCACTCGTGCTGAGGGGTTCTCTGGGGAGTTTTTGGGGGGGTTTTACAGCTCTGGATGGATTCTGACTCTGTTTTGTAGGTGCACTGGGAGGGCAGGCCTGGCTGAAGGAATTTGGGCAATCCCTGCAGGTTTCAACACTCCTTTCCCCCACGAGTCCTAAATTAGGTGCAAAAAAAGAGGATTTTGCAGAGAATGGGGAAAGTTAAAAGGATGAGATCTGGGACAGAACAGGGAAATCAGTAGAAATAAACCTCCAAGCTATCTGATGGGCATCACAGCCCCTGTGGCCAAGGAACAGTTTGGGAAGCTCCCAACTGGACACCTTGTCCCCAGCACACTTAAAGCTGGGAACCCTCTTCCAGCACCAAATAACCCAGTGCAGCACCCCAAACCCACCCTTTCTAGGCCAGCACTGCCATCCCCACCAGCGCTCTGCCCCCCACACAAACCTCTCTCCAATTAAAAGCACATCTCTGTGTGAGAACCAGGCGTTTTAAACCCCAATATCAAAGGGATTTTGAGCACTTTTGGAGAGAGGGCACAAAAAAAAATTGCTATTTTTGAAATGATCCCTTTCTTAGTGAAAATCTTATTAAACTGCAGCTGCTGGGAGCCGACAGCAAGCAGGGAATTCCAGGGTGCTCCATTCCCTCCGCCGGTAAATTTATGATTTACTCCTGTAATAACTGAAGCCATAAGGAACTCATTGGATTAAGGAGTCTTATTATTTATGTCGTGGAACAATAATATTTAACTGCACGAAGCCACACATCCACCCATGCAGTCCATCCCCTCCATATGTAGCAGGCTGCACTCCCATAAGCAAAGCCCTGGCTTGATGGGAACGCTGCCATCGAATTCCAATAGTGCCTGCACTTCAGCCACGTGTGCTGGAGCTCAAGGTTGATTTTAAAAGCCTGTTACATCATCACCACGAGCAGAAAAAAAAAACACACAGATAAACACAGACAGAGACAGCAGCAGCATCAGCCCACGTCCCACCAAGGACAAGCAGGATGGGTGTCACGGCGGGATGTGGATGTGACAACCCTGCAAGTGTCCAAGGCCAGCTTGGAGCAAGGTGGGATGGTGAAAAGTGTCCCTGCCCGCTGCAAAAGGGGTGGAATGAAATGGTCTTTAAGGTTCTTTTCAACCCAAACTGTTCTCTGATTGCCCCGGGACCAGGTGGTGAGGTCCAAAATCACACCTGGGGGGTGCAGCTCCATGTGCCAGCACCCCAAAAATGCCATGGGGGGAACCAGCACTGCTAACAATGGGTACCTCACTCCCAGAGCTGGCTTGGATCACCTCAGAGCATGAGTTACGTCCCAGGGTTTTGGGATTTAGGAGGAGGGGGGGATCCCCTGGGCTTGGCCCCTTTCACCCCCCACCGAGGCACTCATCAACTCCACCTGATTAAAAGTGACATCTCCCGGGGCTTTACATGAGGAAAAGATGCACTTTTGTCAGAGCACAAAAATCTCCTGGCCGAGGGATCAAAGCAGCCGTCCTGGCTCTCCCAGCCCTTGCTGTCAGACTTTATCTGCCTGTGCTGGAAGCCCAGGGCAACTTTTCCCCTCCCAGGAGAAGGTGAGGCCACTCACTCCGCCAGCTCCTCCAAGCTCCGGTACACGTCATCGTCATTCTCCGTGGTCTCCTCCGAAGGGAAGGGCCTGGGAAGGAAAGGAATGACAGGGTTATAATGATGCCTCACCCCTCACAGCAGAGCCCCTGAACTCAGCCCAGCCCTGAGCATCCTGCTGAGCAGCACGAAATGTTCACTGCTGATCCAGTTTTGTCCCAGAATGACACCTGGCTGAGCACACAGGGCAGCAGAACCCAGGTGGGGAGGCTGGCTGAGCACACAGGGCAACACCAAAAATGAGGAGCTGCATGGTCTGACAGCACCTCTGAGCCTTCTCCCTGCTGAGCTGGTGCTGCACCAACAACTCAGCAATCTTAATTCCTGGATTTGTTGGGATGGAGAAACACTTCCTCCTCCAGTGATGGAGCCTTTCTACCTGTGAGCTCCTTCCCTGCTTGGCCAGGCAGGGCTGGGCACCCTGAGCTGCTTCCCACTGGATCAACCCCACTGCAATGAATGAGTCCTCATGAACCCCAGGCTTCCTCATCCGAACAACCTGATGACAGCTGAAAAAAAGTAAAACCCCTGGGGACGAGGGAAAGGACACCAAAAGGGCAGAAAGAAAGGAGGGGAGAAAGCAGATTGAAAGAGCGAGGGAGGGAGTGGGGGGAACACAAGAATTCCTTGGCTCATTCCGAAGCAATAACCAAACAACGTAAGAGGGAGATGAAAAAACGCTGTTTTAATTAAAGCCCACGTATTGTTGCTGGCACGGGGCCAGGCTGGGCCGTGGCTCTGCTGGGGCTGGATGCACCTCACAGCCACGGCTGTGCTGGGCATCCCCACGGGCACAGCCAGCCCTGCTCCAGCCCCAGTACAGGGACAAGGAGGGGTGGCAGCTCTGCCCAGCCCTCCTGGGCATCCTGGGGCTGTCCAGGCTGTGAACCACAGGGATGGGACATTGATGGAGGAGCAAAGCTCCTACAGTTAGAGGTTCCCACATGTGAACCTCTAACTGCCCTCAAGAGCGATTTCCTCCTCTCCCCTCCCGCCCTCCCTGCCCAGGATAGATTGCCTCCCCTGAAAGATTTAACACACAGACTGCTTAGCCCCCAAATTTGCTATTTTTGGATCCTTTCACCGGCATTAATTTGCCTTCTCTCCCCTGCTACACCTCAGCCTTCCTTCGGTGAGCAGCTCCAGACCAAGCATCCTGGAATAGTGCTGAGACCTGCAGGGACTTCAATTAAAACCCCAACCAGGGGGTGAGTCCAGGAGGGGAAAGAGCTGTGGTGACCCCAGCCACGGAGCAGGACAATTCCAGCTGTCCCAGCTGCAAGGAGGAGCACCCAAGGTGTGTCCAACCACCAGGAGCACCCAAGGTGTGTCCAACCACATCCATGTGCAAAGCGGCAACACGGGAGGGAGAGAGGAAGGCAAGGGATGCAAAGCTCTGGCAAGAACTCAGAGGTGACCTCTGTTTAAACACCACTCGTTACAACAACAATAACAAAAGAAATCCACCATGAGGCACGAGCTCCTTTCTTTTACGTGCATCTTCTGCTCTTAATCTCTGACTGTTTTCCTTCCCCAGCGCTCGCCACGCCGGGGAGAAAGGAGTAAAACGAGCCATAAAGAATATTAAAATCACATGGACACGTCTCCAGCCATAAATCTGGCCTTGAGGTGTAATTGATACAATCCCCCATGTAAGACAAGGAGGTAGAAAAGGGAGAAAAAAGTATTTTCTAATCAGAGTTTCACGGGGATGCAGCTCCCCTGGCCCTCCCAGCTTCACCTTGACCGTCGGTGGAGGCCCAGAGTGAAAGTCAGGCCAGGGGAGGAATTAATTACCTGTGTCCCTGCAGTGGCAGCTAATGGCTAAACAAGGACTCAGAGAATGCAATTAGAGGGAGAAGTCACACCAGGGTGAGGAGCGCTAAATGAGCCATCCAAAATCCGGAGCTGAAGGGCGGCCTCTTGGACAAAGCCTTTGGGTTTGCCCTTTGTTCACCCCTTGCTCTTCCCCAGGGGTTCTAAGTGCAACAGAACAATTTAATTTAGCTCTACCAACAGCCACCGTTTGAAATATCCCCCTACTTTTGACTTAAACTCCCTTCCACATCCATTTGGGTTTTTTTTTGTTTTTTTTTTGTCACTGAACACACCTGGCGGCAGAAGCAGGATTTGATGTGGTGGGGACAGAACACCCCACCAGATCACTATCAAGGCAGCACAAAGAAAAGCCAGCTGGGAGATCTTTTAAGCACAGGGTTTTCACTGAGAACCTTCCCACAGATGACGCCCTTGGCCCCAGCCACGCGGGGAGCAGCACCTCCATCCACGAGCTCCCCAACAGCAAACACCTGGTCTGGGACCAATCCCTGTGTCTTCTTCTTTTTGGTAAAACGAGTTAAAATGTCGTCAGCCGAAAGATCTAAAAGCTCTGGATTTTCTGGGGAATCCTTAAAGACCTCCAGGCACATTGCAACTTCTTGTGCAGGTGCAGAGTACGGCAGGGAATGCCCGACAGCAACGAGCGTTCTGAGTCCACTGAAACCCAACGGCTCTGCAGAGATCCCCAATTTATTAAAATTCATTTGAAAATATCTCTTATTTCATATCTTTAGCTAAGCACCACCTTTTTTTTTTTTTTTTTTTT
>VXBN01001790.1:339798-402761 GCA_013397395.1 Sinosuthora webbiana | reverse complement strand
TTTTTTTTTTTTTCACTGAACAGCACACAAGATTGATTTTTATTTTTTTCTCCACGCCACGAGACTTATTTAAGGACAAGTAACAGGCTCTGGGATTTATTTCCCTCTTCATTTGCGTGATCCTGATTCTCAGACCCTAAAATGGGGATTGGAGCAGAGCCACGTCCGTGCTGTGGGGCTGAAGGCCACACAACCCACCCAGCATCCGAATTTCACTGCATTTACCATGGTTTTAAGCCCTGTGCCTGAGCCAACAAGATTTTTTCCCACCTCCAATGGAAGCGCTGGGAAGAGGGAAGAGGTTGGACCCCAACGAGCTGAGGGGTGGCTGATGTGAGCAGTCCCTTCAGGGAGCCAGAGCTGCTCCTGGCTCCCACAAGATCAGATTAATTCAGATTAATTCATTAGAGATCAGTTTCTGTCACTGAGGGGCTGGTGATGGTGCAGCAAGAAATCACCTAATTTAAAGGGAAGAAGATGCAGCAATGGACAAAGCCAGGGCTCTGTGGCTGCAGGGGACAGCGAGGTGGGAGGGAACAATCCCAGGAGGGTATTTTCCTGGAATTACAGAATTCATTTCTAGTCTGTTCCATTTTCCAGCTAAAGGAGTGACAGCATTTTCTGTTCCAGCAGAGCTGGAGGAGAAACAGGGTTAACACACAGGAAAACAGGGTTAGGAGCAAAGGCTCGCTAAGCTCTCTGCTATTTTTGTGTAATTACGGCGCCAAAGGCTTCCAAGATAAAGGATTTTAGTGGGAACTGTAAATGCCAGTTGTAAAATGAGCGAGGAAAAGCCACAAGAATAGCAAAGCCTCCCTTGTCTCTGGATCCCAGCCCTCAACACCACCAACGGGGGCTCGGCCAAAGCCTTCCCAGGGGGATGGCAGCTCCTCCATCCTCTGAGCCGGCCCCAGGACCTCCCTCCCTGCCTTGGGAAGGGCTTTGACACCCTGGAACCCTCCCAGTGACGCCCCGAGATTTAAACCCAGCCCTCGCCCAGGCGCTGCAGTTTGTGAACCCCCCAAACTGCCTCCAAACCCCTCGGATGTTCTCCTCCTCCCTTCACACAAACCCCACTGCAGGCTCCTGCAGGACTCGGGGCTGTCAGCACAACAAACAGCCCTTATCTCACAGCAAATCCCTCTCCCTCAAACCCTGGCCCCCTGCATCCCCCAGCCCAGCCCTGCTGGGATCCTCGTTTAACAGATGGGAAAGGCTCCGAGCTGCTTTTACACGTGGAAAGCTGTTCCCCTCCAGCAATCTCAGCGCAGGCAAGGCAGGGAAAATATGTTCCAACAGCGGGGATGGTGGCAGGGGGGGGTGCTGGGGGTGGGTGGCAGGGCTGGGAGTGGGGCAGGGATTCAGGATCCAGCCCGAATCCCTCCATCCTGGCTGTGCCTGGCTCGGGATGCAGCACAGGTCCCCACCCAGAACAGCAGCAGGGCACACGCTGGGGAGAAAATCAAACCTGTTCTGTGGCTGGGGGGGTGAAAACACACACATTCCCCCCCCCCTAAAAAAATCCCAAGGAAAGGTAATTTAGGCTGCAAACTCATCCCCGTTACAGCCGCGGTCCTAATGAGATGTTCCCAGATTAATAATACAAATGCTCCCTAACAAGGAAAGCAATTGCAAAGCAATTTCGCAGGGAGCTGAACAAAGAGCGGGATAACAGCTCTGCTTAATGGGGGCTGTCTGCTGCTTTTAATTCCCTCCCCACTGCTCCCTCGGCCAGCAGAGGAGGAGCAGGCAGCACAGCCGGGGTGCCAGGGGGACATTTCCCAGCTGTTGAGGGCAGAAAGGTCCCAGGGCTGTCCTGCACAGGGCCAGGGGACAGTGGGGACAGTGGGATGATGCCACAGCTCCTGGGCACTGCTGGCTTTCCTGGGATTCCTCATGAAGCCGAGCAAAATCTGCAAATAGGGACACCAAAACTCACCCTGCTGTCCCCTCCCCAGCAGGAACAGTGCACACAATTCCTCATACTTTCACTTGTTTCATCCGAAACTATTCCCAGGCAGCTGTTGGGATCCTGCCTACATCCCAAAGGCACCCTTGGGGTCTGTTTAAGCCCATTATGTGCAGCTTCTGAAGAGTCTGATGGGATCAAATACAAGGAATATTGAAAGAGAGAGAGATGTCATTTTAAAGCATCACATTGAAAGGATCTTACCTAATTCCTTTGGTTTGAGCAATACTGTGGAAGGAGAGCCTGGACACTGCAGAGATCACCTGGAAATGAGAGAAAAAGATGCTGCTGTGCTTACTGAGGACACGGGAAGGTTTGGTGGGGGGACCAAGGACCCCCAAACTGGTGCCGGGAGCTGAACCCCCACTGGGATGAACGTGCCCCAGTCCCCCCCGAGTGTCACAGTGTCACCAGCAGGGCTGGGAGGACACTGCCAGCGCAAACCCTGCTTCAGGTCCCACCCCCGAGCACAAAGGACATTCAGCCCTCGGCTATAAAGATATTATCGAGCAGCTTCATCCGAGGAAAACTCCATCCCCACACTCATTTAACGAGCCCGGACCTGCCCTGACAGGTTTCCATGCCAGCACTAAGAAGCATGGAGAAAACCCCGCTACTTTGTGTTTCGTTACAAAAGGATTACAACTCCTTTTCGTGTCTCTCCTCGCACGGAACGATCTCACTGAGGCAAACTCGCCAAGGCTGAGCGTCTCCGACTCCTCGCAGTTCAGTGAAGATGCATCATCGGTTTGTCAGAGGTGAGCGCGGACCATCGCCCTTTTCTGGCAGAGGACAGCCGGGAGTGATTCAACACCAAAACATTCTCAGCAGCCTCGCCATCAGGAGCAATGAAACCACCGGGTTTTTCGGGAAAAAAAATCCCTTTTTTTTTTTGATGGAAATTTTAGTTGCCAAGGGGAATTTTGAAACCCTAGGAGCAATGGGGTTGAGTGGATTGTAGATTTAAGCTGTGTTTTACTTTTGTTCACATTCGCCATGTCAAAGCTGGAGTGATAAAAGCGAACCTGTTGTTTTTGGTTTCCAATCTGCTGGGATGGGACATGGATAAAGGGCTTCTTGAGTGAGCTCCAAACAAAAAAACCCAACATCCTGGGGCTGCTGCTGCCTGGAGCTACCCTGCAGCCAAGCCAGCCCTCAAGTCCCTCCATTCAGGAATTTTCCTTTGGGATGCTCCCCTGGTTTGCTGAGGCACCTCCACACCGCCCACCCAGGCACCACATCCCTGGATTTTCTCCTGGGATGACCTCAGAGCTTCTCTGCCGCCCACATTTTTATCCCAGGACATCACTGAGAGCCTCATCTCACACCGTCCTTTTCCTCCTCGCGTTTGCCACCTTCATCCCTCCCATTTTTCATCAGCCACGAATTCCAGCCTGGCCGTCAGCTGCTGGGCAGCAACCAAAAAAACTGCCCCAGTTTGGTGTTCAGCAGGTGATTTCCACACGGCAAACAGGGAAAAGAACATCCCTGAAAGGCTCCAGGGCTCATCACGGCACAGAACACCACCAGTGGTACCTGGAACGCCGAGCCCAGACAGGGCACAGAGACTGGAGACTCCTCTGGAACCCCCAGCCCTGCTCCAGGGCGCTTAAAATAGTGCCAGGGAAGCCCTCGACTGACTGAATGAGTCTCTCCCGTGCTCTATTTATAGCCTTCTGAAGTTAAAAAAAAAAAAAATCCAGTTTATGAATCAGACAGTTCCACGGCGGGGTTTGACTTGCAGGGAAATTTAAGAGAAAAGCTCCCTGTTCTCCTCACCAACAGGATTCCCTTTGTTCCCTTTGTTCCCTGCTGAACAGCCCCGGGCTCTGCACACCCTGGAACATCAAAGCCCAGGCACAGGTTCCAGTGAGGGGCCAGCAGAGAAGAGTGAGGACCCCAAATCCTCTGTCCTCACCCCACAGCACAAACAAGTGAGGATCCCAAATCCATGCTCAGGTGAGAAAGTGAGGAACCAACAGAGTTGAGTGAGGATCCCAAATCTTCTGTCCCCACCCCACAGCACAAACGAGTTGGGATCCCAAATACACACTCAGGTGAGAAAGGGAGGAGCCAACTGAGTGAAGATCCCAAATCCTCTGTCCCCACCCCACAGCAGAAATGAGTGAGGATCCCAAATCCACCCTCAGGTGAGAAAGCCAATCCACCCAGTGCAAGGGATCAGGCACACAAACCCTCTCTGGAGCATCTCCAGAAGGCTGAACAGTGTCTGTCCCAAAATCAGGGAATATTTTTCCCCACAGCGGCTCCTGCTGAGAGCAGGACAAGGCAAGTGCAGGATCCTCATGGATCCCAGCCCACAGCCAGGGAAGTGCCTAGGCACGCATTTAATGATAAGTAATCCTCTCAATTTCAGCAGGATTAAACAACATTCTTAAAAGTAAGTCAGCCCTTAAGTGTTTGCTAAACTGTGCCTCATTTTCCCCTGTAAAACAGCTTTTTTTTTTGCAGGCAAACCCAGGCCTGATTCTGGCTCTGCTGTTTGCTCAGGGTCTGTTCCACACCCACACCAGGGTCCCTGATCCCAGCCGAGGCTTTTTCCTGCTTCTGGAATACCAGGACAGTCCAAAACAGCTAAAAGAGATATTCCAACCTGCCCCTGAATGCTTGGAGCAGCCACAGCTTCTCTGTGCCAGGGCCTCACCACCCTCACGGCCAAGAATTCCTTCCCAATATCCATCTAACCCCAATCTCTGCCAGTTTAAAGCTATTTTCCCTTTTCCTGCCACTCCAGCCCTTGCCAAAAGTCACCCTCCAAGTCATTTGAAGATGTTGTTTGGAAAACTGTTCTCTTATCTGTGCATTTTTCTTCCAGGAGCTGTAGGGCTGTGGGTTTTAACAACAGGGGCTTATGCAGATTATTGCCATTATTATTACTTCTTCACCCATTTCTCAATGCAATTTCCTCCCTGGAAACTGCATTCAGCACACAAAATTACCATAAAAGCTATATATAACATCCCACCGACAATAAGATGGCAGGAACAGAAATAGGAATATAAAGGTGCCAAATGCAGGTGAGGCACAGACACTTTTCTCTACCAGGGACCTGCAAAGGACTCGTGGGGAAATTTCTGGTGGTTTTGCCACGAAAAGTGAGGGATGCCCTTCACATTCCTGAAATTCCAGTGTGTCTCGTATCACTTTTGTTGTTGTAATTAATTATTAAATTAATTAATTAGATTTAACTCATTGTGGCATGAGTAAACCTGATTTACTCATGTGATTTCATGTGATTGCAGGTTGAAACAGGCACCGAGATCTGCACTTCATGGGAAATGGAAAGAAAATTAGGATAAAATAAAATAAAATAATAAAATAAAATAATCAAGACTCAAAGTGGGCTCCTCACACTCACAGGTCACTTTGAAAAAAAAAACAAAGTGAGTGAAGAAATGGGATTTTTGTAAAGAATAAAAACCCCACAATAGCCACACCATTTCAGTAAAAAAATTCACCACTTTTCTTCCTTCCTTCCAACACTTTCTTTCAGGAATTATGGATTTTAAAATAAACAAAAGCCAAACAGAAAATAAATTATTATGTTCACTGCTCTTCCACTTCCTACGGCATTGTTTACAGCTGATGGTATCTCTGAGCATCTAGAAAACTCTAAACCAAACTTTTTTTCTTTTAAATTTGAGAAAACAAACTGGCCCAGCTGGAGAACACTTTGCATGGGAGGAACTTTCCAGCTCTGGGCACTCCAGGAGTGACCCTGGGGGAGGGAACGAGCTGAGGGCTCACAGCCAGCTCTGAGCATTTCCACAACAAACAGATTTGCTTCTAAGCAAATCAGGAGCTCTGCCCAACCCTGATAACTCCGGGCAGAGCCCTCTCTGTGCCACCTCTGCCCATCCCCTGCCAGGGAGAGGGAGTTTCACAGCCTGGAATTACAGGGAGTCGTTTTCTGCTTCGCCCCTCAACTCGTGGAGGGCAAAACAAATCCTCAGGCCAAACATCCCCAGCCCCAGGCAGAAACCTGACCCTGAAACCAGAGACAAACTGATGGTATCTCTGAGCAACCAAAAGAAAAAGAACTTATATAAACTCTCTCAGGTCTGAAAAAACAAACAGGCTGGGCTGGGGAACACTTGGCATGGCAGGAACTCAGGGATACCATTTCCGAGCTGGATAATGGCATCCCACAATCCAAACACTGCAGGGGACAGTCCCAGCGACAGGAATGCTGAAAGGAAAGCAGTCCCCAGAGCAGGGAGGGTTTGGTCCAGGGGACAGTCCCAGGGACAGGAGTGCTCAAAGGAAAGCAGTCCCCAGAGCAGGGAGGGTTTGGTCCAGCTGCCTCCTGCCTGAGGTGCTGGAGAATCCTGTGTTTTCTCCCACTGGTGCTGCTCAGCTCCTGTTTGCTCTTCTCCCTGCACACCTGGGCACTTCCCAGCACCTTCCAGCCCCCTGCACACCCCCCTGGGCTGGGCATGGTCCAGGATTCACAAACCAGGGTCTGGGATTCACAAGCCAAGGTCTGGGATTCACAAACCAAGGTCTCACCAGCAGCTCCCAGCCTCTCCCATCTCTCTGTTTGCAAATCCCTGCCCCATGGCTTGGACTTTGGCTGGACCAGCCCTGGAAAACCGGAACAGTGTGAGGGGAACACAAAGCACAGCCTGCTTGCTCTGGATCAGTCATTCCTGCCCTTTCCGGGGGCAGAAACCTCCAAGACCCCAAGGCAGCCCTTTTTCCCGGGACACAGAGCAGCCAGGACACTGCTGCTGCTGCTGCTTCAGCATCCCGGGAATTTACTGGGGGATTCCTGAAATCACCATCTCCTGGTACAAGCTGAGAGGAGCAGGGCAGGGCAGGTCCCTCACCTTCCCAGGACACAGAGAAGATCCAAAAAAGAAGAGAAGAGAAGAGAAGAGAAGAGAAGAGAAGAGAAGAGAAGAGAAGAGAAGAGAAGAGAAGAGAAGAGAAGAGAAGAGAAGAGAAGAGAAGAGAGGAAGAGAAGAGAAAAGAGAAGAGGAAGAGAAGAGGCAAAGCAGCCCAACACAGAGAGCCACAAACCAGCCCAGCCCGGCCCTGCTCCCCCCAAACGCAGGAATTAACGCCCCGAAACCCCAGTGCCTGCTTTACGCTGCCGAGTTCCTCTAATAGAACAGCAATAAAGGGTTATTCTGCTCCTTAATGGGCTCTCTCCTCCGCCACGGCTGCTGAGCCACCGCCTCGTTCAGGACTTTTATTATCTCCCTGTGATAGCGGCAAGTGGAGCCTTTGATGGGACTTTAAAAGCCTCAGGGGGGGAAACCCAGCGGTTTCTCAAGTGAGCCAAACACCAAAGCCAAGAGAGAAGAGCTGGGAAAGAGGCTCCAGCTGAAGAGGGCGAGAAGATTGGTTTGGTGGCCCTGGAAGAGAAGGAGCAGTGAGCTCAGCAGCACCCATGGGTGCTGGGAGCGTTCAGAGGACTGGGTGAGAGGGTTGAGAGGGACACATTCAGCAAATCCACAGGTCTNCATGGGTGCTGGGAGCGTTCAGAGAACTGGGTGAGAGGGACACAACTGGGTTGGGGCAAGCTCAGCAGCCTGGCACAGACACCCTGAGCTCAGGGGACGTGCAGACACAAAGCCAAGGCCAGGGCACGGCCTGGAAAAGACTCTGGGTGCCATAAAACGACAATTTTCCTGTAAATGCTGGGGACTCACAGGGCTCGATGGGCTGTGCCTGCTGTGCCCAGCCCCGCTGCCTGGCAGCCACCACGGGCTCCCCTCTTGCCTGGGGACACACATCCTGCTCTGGGGTAAAGACAAGCCCATCCCACGAGAGGTCTTGGAGAGATGCAAACATCTCTGCCAGAGAGGAGAATCAAACAGGAGAAAGGGGAAATTGCATCTTCGTGCACCCAGCGCGGGGCTGAGCAAGAGAGAGCCAGTGCTGTGGCAAAGCTCCTGGGTAACAATGGGTGGCATGATGAGGAGGGGACAAAAAGGTCCCCAGGATCTGCTCCTGAGCAGGAAAAATAACCCCAGTTATGTGGGCCTGATATTTCTGGGCCTGAGAGATTTCCTGGCCCTCCGTGAAAGAAAGGAGAAAGCACCTTGGTCTTGTCAGAGAGATCCAGAGTGATTTTAACAGAGGAATTCTCCTGTCCTGGACAGAACCCCGAGTTTCTTGAAGGTGGAGGAGAAGGATGCAATGTTTAGCACACCTTCATCTCGAGGTTTTAAATTTTACTCGCACATTTCCACCCCTGTGACTCCCCAAGGCCTTTTGGAGAGCTCTCCTTGGATTTCTCTCCCTCTGGAAACCCTTCCCCGTGTCACTCCGAGGTGCCACCACTGCCCAGAGCGCTGTGTCACCTCCCCAGCTTTGGCCAGCACACGGATCCCTCGTTTTCCACACAATCCCAGAGCAGCCCAGCACAGGCTGGGATCTGCTGACCTGTGAAGCACAAGTCAGGCGGATTTTGCCTTTGCTCAGGGCGATAATGAAATATATTTGGGCAGAGGGAGAAGAAACTAATAAAAGCTTCGCTTTTATTGCAGCTGGGAATTTCAGCACCCTCCCAGGGGATTCCCAGAGACGAGGAGGATTCCCAGAAAGGCCTGAGCACTGGAAGTCTGAGCTGAGGGCTGGCTGCTTCCCTCCAGATTAAAGATATCACAAAATTGCCTCTTAGAGAGAAAAAAAAAAGAAATCCAGCGTGTAACTGGAGAGGGCTCGTTTGGGAGGCTTTGTGATGGTGACAAAAGGAGCGTGTCCTTTGGGGAAAGGAGGGTAAGGAGGCTGGGGAATCGGGCTTTTTCCTGCAAATTAGAGAGGGGGGAAAACCACAAACAAAAGCGGCTCCAGCAGGAGCTTGGCTCAGGTGAGCACAGCCGGGGTGGCTGTGACAGCTCCATCAGCTCCAGGCAGAGCTTCTCTCCCTCCACAGCCCCCTCTGCTCTGCCCAGCCCCTTCCCTGTGCCCCCAATTAGCCGTTCCCTAACGAACCTGGAAGGATGCCGAGCTGGGAGCAGCAGAGGAGGGAGCTGCAGCGTGGGAAGGTGTGAAACACGTGGGCGCTGACGGCTCCGACCTCGCCGGGTCCCTGCTGAAAGCCACCAAGCTGTGCTGGGCTCTTGGCCCGGGGAGAGGGGCAGGAAGGGGAGGAAAAAGGCAGGAAAAAAGAAAATAATCCCTAAAACCACTAATTAGCTTCAAATGGCGGTAAATAGGTTTATACAGGCGGTCTGCAAAGCCCTGAGCGTGCCACAAAGATACCTGGGGAGCACCAGCAGCGTCGTTCCAGCTGCCCAGAGCAGAACCCATCGTGCCTCTGCGCTTCCAGGTGGTCCAACCCCTGGCCATGATGCTCTGGGTGGATCCCTGCAGGTTTTGGGGAGCCCAGAAAAGGCTCAGAGTTCACCCCGAGCTAAGCAGGGGGGTTGTAATTGTCATATTTGTGCTTCCCATGGGTGTAACAACCAGGGATGTTCAGGGGAGAGGCTCCTGCAGACAACCCCTGAGCCCACAGCGCTGATGCAAAAGGACAGGATGGCCAGATAACCTCAAAAAATACTCCAATATTTGTCTTACGCCATAGGGAACATGAGGACGGGCTAAACTTTGTCCAGAAATCAGCTGCTCCTGTAATCAGTCAGGTTTATTTAAGTTTACTCCCCAAACTGTGGGTCAGCTGCTCCAAAATCTCATCCCCTCCTCGTGCTGAAGGGCTGCAGGTCCTTTTCTGAGCCCAGCCCATAAGTCAGGGTGCCCAAAGTCAGGCACTTCAGCAAAACCCTCATCTCGTGACTCAGAAAGAGCCACCCAAACAAACCTTTCCAGAGGCAGCCATTCCTCAGGGATTCTTTGCACCCTCAGTAACAAACTGCTCAGGCAGAGCAGGGAAAAGGAGCAGCTGGCATTAATCCCTGGTGGTGGAAGGTGAGACAGGAGCGTGGCTCTGCTCGCCTGGGCTGTCCTCACGCCTGAAATCCTGCACCCAGCTCACCCAGGAAAGCTGTGCCTGCCCCATCCCTGGAACTGCTGAAGGACACCTGGGACAAGTGGAAGGTCCCTGCTGATGGCAGGGGGTGGGACAAGATGGGCTTTAATGTCCCTTCCAATCCAGTCTGTGTTTTCATCACTCCACGGCCAGAGGCTAAATTAAAAAAGCTGCCAGCACGCCCCATCCCAGCCCTTTCACCAGCTCTACCTCGAGGGATTCCAAGTGAATTCCAGCCAAGGGGATTTCCAAGGGTTCCTTGCTGGCTGCAAGGAGAGGCTCTCCTACAAAAACACCCTCCCCCAGTATTGATTGGATTTGTAGAAACAGATGGAAAAAACAGCCAGTCAGATGCAAAACACGGATATCCAAACCTGCTTCCGAGAAACTGCCTTTAATCTGTATTGAACTTAAGCCCTTTCGATCAAGGCCTGGGGTGGAAGCAGAAAATATTACAGATTTTCACATTACCTTTGGCTTCCCATTTCCACTTGGCTCCGAAAGGGAGCTGGGAGGTCAGAGCAGAACGTACAGGGCACCAAAAAAAAAAAAGAAAAAGAGGTTTAGGAACATTCTGCATGTGCAGGAGAGATTGGAAGCATCCATATGAAACCAATCCACTTGCACAAAGGGTAATTTACCTATTGGAGAGAGAGAGAGAGGGAGCTCAAAATTCTCCTTGCCTGATTTCCTTCATCGTTATCCCAGGTGCTAAAGGAGAAAACGCGGCCGTGTATGAAAACAACGTGAAGGAAGGTGTTTAAAAGCCTTTTTTTTAATTCCTTTTTTGCATTTTGCAGAGCCTCCAGTTTCTGGAAGGTCCACAGGTTTCTCCAGAGAAGTTTAAATCCCTCCCAGACCCAGAGCAGCAGCTCTGAAAGCCCATGCCCAGGCCAGGAGCAGCAGACGGACCAAGGAGGGTTTTGTCCCTCCCTGCCACACCCAGGGCTTTGGCTTTTGAGTCACCATCCCACTGAAAGGAAATATCCCACCCCAAGGGAGGCACCTGCAGTTTTACACTCCACAGGCTGCTGTGGGCCAAGCCCTGAAGGCACAGGAAGCTTTTTCCATCAATCCCTCAGGCTTTGAGCCCTGGATTCATCCTGCAGCTCCGCTTAACTCCCCCCATCCTACCTTAAAACACCAGCTCTGGCCCGGGGAGCCTCAGGGACACCAAGTCCCTCCTAAAGCCCCTCCTGCAGCAGCAGCTTAACCATCACAGGCCGTTTGAGGCCAGCTGTGTTTTACAAATCGGGAGAAAAAAACGAATTTAAGCTCAAAGAAATTCCTGTAATTCCAACATACACGAAAGAGGCAGGGAGCAAACAGGAGTTCTTCAAGTGCGCCGTAAAAAGGCAGCTTTTAGAATTTGCTTGGGATTTGCTGCTTTGATTTGCTCCGAACCTGGAAATGCTGTGTTTGCAGGGATGGGAGACCTTTCCCACTGAAGTTTCTCTCCCTGCAGCTACACGGAGCCAGGGCTTGTAGCAGGAATCCCACGGGGCTCTGCAGATGGAGGGGCTGCTCCAAAACCTCCTGCACAAGCACAGACACACCTGGATGAAACATCTTCACTTTCACAGCTTTAAGTTTAAAAAGAGGAGGGGAGAAAGGCCCAGGAGAGAAGGAAAAGGCAAAAGAACTCGATGTGCCCACGAGCTCTGGGAGTGCACAACCAGGAGAGGGCTGGAGCTCTCCTCTTCCCAAGCACCTCAAAACACAGAGGGGCACTGAGCAGAAACACTCGGGAGGAAGAAGAGCAGGAAGAGAAGCACAGGAAAGCAGGATGAAGTTCATTTCCTTAGCCCTGACCCTCTCCCGGACTCCAGGGAGGAGAGAAGCACCTTGTAAACTTTATTATCATCACCAACAAAATTCCCCCAGGTCTGAGCTGCCTCCTTGCCCCAGATCAGCACTGACATCCCTGTTAAATACCCATTTTTCAAGCCCTGGGGACACTTGGGCACACGACCAAAGCCCATCACATCACCAGGGGCTGCTGCAGGACCCTCAAAACTGCTGCTCAAGCTGAGACATCTCTTGGTGCTACTGAGCTCCAGCCTCACCCTGGGCTGTTTGCAAGTACAAGGTCCTGGCTTCATAAACTAAAAACCTCTGACAAGATCACCTTGAGCATCCTACAACAGTTCAGGTGTGGGGCACAAGGAAGCAAACTTCCCCTTTCTAAACCCAGGACACTTCAGATCATAATTTAAGCTCTCAGCCCTTCCTCCCGAGCTGGGAGAGGCTCCCAAACCCCACAAAGGCACGTTCAGACATGTAATCAATCAGGGAATCATTTACCCATCTCCTGCACCGCTCTGGGAACGTCTGCAAACGTCCAGCAAATCTGGAGAATAACTGACATGAACTTCAGCCCTCCAAAATTGCCAATTTAGCTGCTGTTATTGTCCCTTCCGAAGTCACTCTGAGGAAAGGAGGAGTGATGCAGGCTGCCACTCACGGAGGAAGGCAGGAGAATATTCCCACTGCTCCCTCCTCCTGTCCAGAGGCTCTGGGAGATTCCACATCAGAAACAAATGCCCAATTTATCCAGGATGTTTTGAGAGCCACGTAAAGGCATCACAGGAATTCACTGCTCTTGACACAGAAAAAAAAAATAAAATCCAAAGCTGTAGAATGCTCTGGTTGAACCTTTAGCTGTAGCAAGGAGAAATCCCTCACACATTTTCACCAGGCTGTTTCTATCCACTCATTTTCCCCGTCTCGAGCACCTAAACCAGAGGGATGTGCCAAGATTCTGCTGCTGGCCCGAGCCTTCCATCAGCATTACCCAGTTGGACACCTCAGTCACTTCCTGTCACTCTCAAAAGTGTCACCTCTGGGTTTTTTCCTGGAGAACAGCTGTGTTAAATTCCCAGCTCCTAGGAGAACAGGCAGCCAGCAGGAGCTGAACCAGGGTGTTCAGAGGACTGAGGGTGGGGAGGAGCAGTTCAGAGCAGGGAGGAGAAATTCCCAGCCCCTGAGGCAAGGTCAGATCACCTTTTTCTGTGAGTCTGCATCATTTTTGGGGGAGGAAAAAAAAAACCCTACAAATGTTTAGATTCTTATTCTGTAAGAAGAGCCACAATCAGGGGCCAGCGTTGAATATCAGAGCTCCTGATTTGTGTGTTTTGTTCCTCCTCACTGCACAATTCCTGCCCAGTCTTCCAAGGACTGTTTCAAGAGGAAGAAAACCTGGGAAAGGACAGCTCTGCCGGGCTAACAAACACCACCACGAGCTCTTCTCCTTGCAATCATTCCATGTTTGACACAAATGAAGCCTCTCGAGTGCAGCAGCAGAGCCAAGACACCCGTGTGCAGCGAGGATGTGCTGCTCCTCCTCTTCCCTGCCCTCCCTGAAGGAGATAAAAGGATTGGGTTTTATTTTATTACAGATTCTGCTTGGCTGGTGAAATACCTTCCAGAAATAAATGTTATTTCAGAAATAAAAAAAAAAAAAGGGGTTTCCATCAATCATATTCTGAGCACAGAAACAAGCCTCGCTTCCTCTCTCTGATTCAGTTCTCAAAATAGCAAGCCCTGAATTTCCCAAAATCCGTGATTAACTGGACGCATCAAGGGTTTCCAGACAAAACTCGGTGTCTGGAGCAATCTCCTACCCCAGGGCAGGCAAATCCCTGGTCTGGGCTCTCCAAGGAGAACGGCACATGGGACAGAGACCTCTGACACTGCCAAATCTCCCCCATTTATTAATCCTGTGACATCAATTAACACATTTCCACCTGCAGGAAGGCAGGAGCCTGGGGCAGAGGGAGCTGAAACCCACAAAGCATTTCTCAGAGATGCTCAGAAACCACCTCCCTTCCTCTCATCCTGTGGCAGAGGATAAATATACCCACAAAGTGCTTTGATTTGACTGGGGATGTTAAATTTAGTCGCTGCTCTGCCTCTGCAGACAGCACATTTACTGCTCCGGGGGTGACTGAAATGTGAGTTGCACACTGCAAAGGGGCCCAGAAAAGAACTGCACTGAAAAAAAAGGAAAAAAAACCAGCCAAAATATTGGCTCCCCTGACAGGGTGTCACAGCTCACAAATGACAGGGTGCAAGGGGAAGCTGGATGGATTTCCACGGTCGCTGCTGCACACAGGGTGAGACAAGATGATCTAAGGGTCCCTTCAGGCCTAACAAATCCATACAGTTGTAAGAAAGAAAAAAAAAAAAGGAAAAAATATCACAGATTAGATCTTGTCTGTCTCCAAGAAAAAAAAAAGGAGGAGTCAGGCGTGATGTTTTCAGTCAGTGATTTAAGGAATGTAAATAGCTTTGTCAAGGATGCTCAGGCAGATTTCCCCAGCTGGATCCTCCAGTGGTGTGAGCTCAGCTCTGCTCAGGACCTGCAGCCATCCAGGATGGTTTAGAACACCAGGATGGTTTAGAACAAACACCAGGATGGTTTAGAACACCAGGATGGTTTAGAACACAAAGATGGTTTAAAACAAACACCAGGATGGTTTAGAACAAACACCAGGGTGGTTTAGAAAAAACACCAGGATGGTTTGGAACACCAGGATGAATTAAAACACCAGGATGGTTTATAAACCAACACCAGGATGGTTTAAAATGAACACCAGGATGGTTTAGAACACCAGGATGGTTTAGAACACCAGGATGGTTTAGAACACCAGGATGGTTTAGAACACCAGGATGGTTTAGAACACCAGGATGGTTTAAACCAACACCAGGACCGTTTAAAACAAACACAAGGATGGTTTACAACACCAGGATGGTTTAAAACAAACACCAGGATGGTTTACAACACCGGGATGGTTTAGAACACCAGGATAGTTTAAAACACCAGGATGGTTTACAAACCAACACCAGGATGGTTTAAACCAACACCAGGACAGTTTAANAGGATGGTTTACAAACCAACACCAGGATGGTTTAAAACAAACACCAGGATGGTTTAAAACACCAGGATGGTTTAGAACAATCAGCAGGAAAAGCCAAGTGGCAGCTGGATGGGAGAGCCCCATCCTCCCTGGAAAGGGGAGGGAAGCAGCACACACAGGGGAGGGTGTTTCCATCCCAAGGGAACACCATCCCGCATCCCCCAGCCCCGCCTGCAGCCTCACAGCAGCTCCCCGAGTGTCACCAGCTGTTTATCAGCCGCTAAAAACGCGTTTAAAAATTAATAGGAACAGATTGAGCAAGCGTGGAACACGCAGGGAGTGGAGGCTTTGAGGGATTTCCGACACGCCACGCTCCGATCGAGCCGGCTGGGAAGAGCCAGCCCCGGTGCAGGAGGGGAAACACCAAAAAATACACGAAACGCCAAAAACACAACTCACACATCGTCACACAGAGAGCGGGGAGGATTGAACCACCTCGTGCTCCTTCTCCCAGCCCTTTAAGCAGACAAAGAGCAGCTGGGCCGTGCACTGTGGTCAGCCTGGGGTTGTAGGGGGTGGGAGAAAAAAAAAAAGGGATTTATCCATGTGTTAATACAGGCTCTCCCATCACCCCCTGATGGCTCCCAGGGCTCAGCTTGGAACACACAGTGTTGGTAAAGGTCATCGAGATGGATGAGAGTCCTTGAGGACGCCCCGTGCAGGAGGGAATGAGGGTCCACGAGGGGGAAAAAACAGGAAAAAAGGAACGAGAGTCGCTGGTGGCAGCAGGGCAGAGGGTTTAAAACAAGTCGAGGGGGTGGGAGGCATCCCAAAGGCCACCGACACCCAAAACCGCATCCCAAAGGCCACCGTGCAAATGTGAGGATGGGGAGGGAGAAGTAACTGGTGCCACCTCAGGTGTGAGGGTCAGGGAAAACTCCTCCCCGGAGCTCTTGTCCAGAACAAAGAGATTCTGTCACCCACAACAGGTAAAACTGGTTTCTGTCCTACCTGGAAATGCCTGACAAGTATTGACTTGTGGGAAGGGGACAGGAAACTGGGATTTGTTCTTAGCTGGCTTTTTTGGCATTTTCTAACTGCCAGGAAGAGCACTGAAGTCTCCACAACCAGCATCAATGAGTTACCACGGCACAGGGCATTTTACAAAGCCCAAAATCCCAAAAAAATCCAAAAAAAATCCCAAAAAATCCCAGGTCAGGGTGAGCCCCTGCTCAGGTGCCTCAAGAGGGGCGTGAAAATCCACGCTGGAAATAATTGTGTGTGCTTAATGGCAGCAGTGTGTGGAATTCCCAGAGGAAAAGCTCAGCCTGCTGTAAAACACGAAACTGAGGAGTGGGACAGAGAAAAGAGAAAGGGCTTTCTGTTCTGATCAATACTGAGCAGCATTTCGTCTCTGCCCACTGAAAAAAAAGGCAATGTTTCCTGCATGTCCACAAACAAACAAAATATCTTCCAGTTTTGGATTAAAGAAAAGCCGAAAAAAAGTCCCTGAAAATTGAATTTTAATCGCCCCCCCCCCCCCCCCCCCCATCTGCTATTAAGGCTGTTTTTTTTGTTCAAAACATCTTTTTTTTTTTTTTCTTCATGCCATATTTCGGCCAGATGTAGACGATGTGCTCGGACTGCAGAAAAGAGCATTTGATAAGATTACCAAAGAGATAACCAGCTCAGCCCAAGCCTTGCAAAAGAAAAAAAAACCCAACAAAAAAACCCCTTTTTATTTCACATCAGGCCCTCAGCTCCCTCACCGGTATCATCTCATCAGCCCGAGGAGCAAACCAGCCCGCAGGGGATGGATCTGAAAGGTTTTGAATAATTCCCCCATCAAAATCAACTCCACTCGGATGAGACTTTTCCACCCAAAGCATGGAGACAGCACGAGACAGGCTGTGAAAGAGAGAGGGGGAAAAAAATAACATTCTTGTCAAAATGACATTTTCCTCCCCCTCCCCGGGGGTAAAATCCCCACAAAAAGCGTTTTGGGTTTCGGATCCCGCGCTCCCGAAACGCGCCGCGCCGGGTGCCGGAGTAATGATGTTTGACTTATTTAACAATGTAACGTTCACAAGATGGGGCTTTACAGCTGGAGAAATTAAAAAAAAAAAATCACGTGTTTGAGGGGATAAATGGGAAGGAAAAAAGGAGGTGGTTTGACAATGTATGGATATTTATGCGGAAATTACGCCCACGAAGGGAACGTTGAGCTGAGCGAGCTCCTTCCCCCCCTCGCTGGATGGAAATGGGGTTTGGAGTGGTGGGGCTGGTCAGTGAGGAGCTGGATTTGGGGTGCAGACAGGAGGATTTGGGGGATTGGGTGCAAGCGGGAGGAGCAGCTGCTCCAGCTCGGAGTTCCGTGTTCCCACCGCTCGTCCAGCCACACCTCAAAGGAAAAACCATCCCAGGCCTGGTGTGTGCTGACCTGTGAACAGGGATCTCCTTGGGGGGCTCACAGGCACCCTGAAAATCACCAGAATCATGGAATCTGGCTCACACCAGAGCCAACATTCCTCTCCCACCTCTCCTGGTGGTGCCTCCGGGCAGGAGAACCAATGGTCTCCAACACGGAAAAAAAGACCCTCCAAAACGTGCAATCAGCACAGCCCCAGAGAACTTTCCACCCCAGAACTTGCTCCTTTCCCATTGTAAACCCAGTGCATGGAGCCTTTTCCTGACCAGACTGCCCAGTGCTGTGCCCCCAGACCCCACTGGGATCCAGCAGCAGCCCAGGATAGGAGAGGGGAGGAGCTGATGGGTCAAAAGAGAGACAAAACCAGAGCTGTCATCACTGCAGCATCTAGGGAAAACCCAGGGGAACGTCCCTGCTGCTTGTCACAGCAGGAATACCCTCTGCTAACAAAGGTCCCACTGATGTATTTTTCATCAAGTGCCTTATTCTGCTGCAGACGTGGGCTGTTATCAGCAATAAATGTTTGCCGGGCAGGACGTGGTGGTGCTGATGCCTGTAAAGCTCTGGGTAAGAGCTCAGGAACCCTGTCCCAAAATAATTCAGTGTTTATTAGGACCTCCATTAATCCAAGCTATTCATATTGGAATGCCTCCATTAGAAAAAAAAATTATCCTAGCTTGTTGCCTCTCACCCTCAATTCTTCACACCTAAACCCCAGTGGGAGTGGGTTTGAGCCAGGGTTAGCCCAGTTTGCCCCCAGTGTGGGCAGCTCCTCATCCAGAACCAGCACGTGCTGTGCATTGCATTCTGCCCCTGGACAACACAGGATGTCCTCCTCTCCTCACCCCAGCCCCAGCCAGGGCTCACAGCCCCGACAGAAAATGATTCCGTGGTGGGTGAGCGGAGGACGGGACACGTCTGAAGCCACCAGACACACACACACACACACACGGAGCTGGAGATGTTTCCATGAACTCGGGGATGTCTTCACCCCCTCCTGGCCCTGCAGCTGCTTCCCTGCATTCCCCGGGGATGTTCTGATGGGAATTTCCCTCGGGGCCCGTGTGCTGCCTGCTGGGGGGGATGGCACTGTCACCTCCCCTCCAGTGACTCCAGCAGAGCTACTGGGAGCAACCTCCCTGCCCCCTTGTCAGGCCAATCACTCCATGATAGAAATGATGTAAATTAATTAAACATCCAGCCCCTCTCTTGCTCCTGACAGCGTTTCCAGCAGCTTTTGCACTGACCAAGGCTCCCAGATGGGCTCCAGGGCAGCTCCAGCTCTCCCCTGGACCCCCGTGGGAAGGGCTCTCAAGTGCCCTTGGTCCTTTCCCTGCCTTTGGTTTGCTCCATTCCACACGAGAACCTTCTCCTGCCCTTCCTAAGGAACCAGAGCACCTGTTCTGGGGGTGAAGGTGCCAAAACACAAACCCAGGGGCTCCCACGTCACCCCACACCCTGCCACAGGATCCCAGCTGCTGCCACTTGCAGCAGCACCGAGCTCTGCTGGGTTTCATCCCAAAGAAAACGCTCATCCCACAGCTTAGCAGAGAACTTTAAATGAGATATCAGCGGAGGAAGCCCAGCCAGGCCCATCCATGAATCCCACAAAGCAGGCTGCCATCCTAACAGCATCTCCCAAACGCCTCTGGAGCTCCCAGTGCTGCTCCCAGCCCTGGTGCAGGACTCAGAGCTGTGGAATTGCCCATCTCTGGCTGCTGGCCCTACCAGCACATCTGTGCTCCTGCCCTTGTTTGCCTGGGGCCACATCTGTCCCTTGGAGCTGCTCCTGCCCTGCACGGGGCCATCAGGCTGTAACTGATACCTCGCTGCAGGGGGAAAAAAAAAACCCAAAAAACTTCAAATAAATAGAATTACGAATCGAGAAGCAACGCAGAGCGACCCGCGAAGGGAACAGCTGGGGAGCTCCACGCCTGTTGTCACTGGGATTTGAATTTCAGAGCGTTTCCCCACCCCGGCCACAGATGAGTCACTGGTGAATCTGCATTCGGGACGTGAAATACGGAGCTTTCCCCTGCTCCGTGTGCCATCCCCCTTCCCAAACCCCCTCTAAAGCCGCGTGAGGCTCAGACAACAGAGTGGGAAACGACGAGTTTTGATGGGGAAAAAAAAAACTATGCAGAAGAAGGGCCAGAACTGTATTAAAGTATATTAAAAAGTCAGCACGGAGAGCAGTTCAAACAGCTCCCTGTAAAGCAGCTCAGTTCTCTGGGGCTCTGTTTAACAGACATCCCTTTATTAGAAAAAGTCGCTGAAGATGGCTGTTTAGCACTTCCAATAAAGGAGAGGTGGATGGGGATGGAGGTTTTTGGGTTTTTTTTTCTTTTTTTCCATTAAGATTACAGAAGGGTTTGGGGCTGAGAGAAAGGGAAAAACCTCCAGATGCAGGATTTTGTTTCATTAATGCACCAAGACCTGAACTGGTCACAGGCTGGGGGGGGTTCTCTGGCTTGGAGGGTCATCCAGGTGGTTTTAGCTGAGGAACAGGCACTGGGATGATGGAAATGAAGAAGGAAATGTCAAAAAACTTAGGGGTGATGAAAAGAGAGGCTCTGCAGCCAGCCCTGCCCCACACACCCCTCTGACACAGCTGGACACAGCTGGCTGGCACATGGGGTGAAGAACGTGACATCTCTCATCCCAAAACACCCTCAAACCATCCCAAATTTCCTCAAACTGGAATGTGAGAGCCTGGCAGAACCCTCCAGCTACACCACTTCGCAGAAAGAAATCTATTTTACGGCGCTCCAGAGCCAGCCAAGGGCAGGAATTGCAGCGGACAGGGAAGGAACACCTTCCCTTGGGAGAAGCAGGCAGGAGCAGGGGGGGCTCCTGCTCTCTCAGCAAGTGGTGGCTGATGCTCCTCATCACCCAAGAGCTGCCAGTAAAAAATCCTCCCTGCTGAACCTCGGGTCTGCTCCAATCCTCTCACCGTGGCAGGTTATTAACGCTCATTATCATCAAGATCTCGGAGCGCCAGCGAGGTTGGGTTTGTTTCCCACCCAGGCTCGTGCTTTCCCTCATCTCAAACCCCAGCAAGGCAAAGAGAGGGGGCAAAAAAAAATGCCTGGAGAGCAGTGAGAAAAAACCAGCTAAAAGGATCCTGGAATCACCTCGGGAAGACCACGGGATGTCCCGAGTGAGGCAACACCAACTTCCACCCCCAAATCTTCATTAGGACATTAAAAAATGATGTAAAAATGGCCTTTGATATCAGAGGAGGATGACCAGGGAGGCCATCTGGCTTTAAGCAGCTGATGTTTTCTCCACACGCCCCTGTCTCCAGGGCAGACCTCAGACTTGTTGCATTATCTGTGCTCAAACGTGGCAAAAACAGGCTGGAGGTTTTAATATCCATCGCACTGCCTTCACTTTTATGAAGAGAACGGGAGTCGAGACACGTAAAAAATAGCACTGCTAAAAATAACATTAAAAATGCTCCTGTTTGGGCCCTCAGGCCCTCAGAGAAAGATGTTTCATTATCCAAGTCTAAGAAATTAATTATGCTTTAATCATTTTCTTTTTTTTTTCACTAAAAAAAAAAAGGCAAGTTTTTTTTGGCTTGCTTTGCTCTTGAAGGGGAAACCCTGAGCCAAGCTCCGCTCCCTCCTCGTTCATCTCATCCAGGATCCAGCCCAGGGCTCACTGGAGCTCGCTGGGATCATCCCCTGGACCAGCACCACGAGCTCTGCACCCCTCCATGTCCCACACACGGTGCCAATTAATAAATAACATCATTAATAACCAGCACCAGGACTCCCTGTGTGCAGACAACGCCCCAAAGCATCTCCTCTCCCCGTCCAAAACAGGCGAGATCCTCGTTTTCGGGCCAAAAAAAAAAAAAAAAAAAATCAACTTATTACCAGTTTTGAGGGGATCAGCCAAGTTTGGCATCACGTGGAGGAGCTGAGCGTCACGTCAGGGAGCTGCAGCTCCTTCCTTTGGCATCTCCAGGTGTCAGAGGGAGCCCTGCCAGGCCCTGGGGTGGGTTTTGGGGTGGGTTTTGGGGTGGGTTCCAGAGCCGCCCTCGCCCCGGCCGGTGCCGAATCCGCCCGCCTGGCGCTCCAGTCTGGTTTCCATAGAAACAGGTGGATAGCACACACAGGAGCTAAATCTTATTTACTGAGTTAAAAGAGGAAAAAAAAGGGCTGCACAAGCTGTAATTTAGTCCTAGGGGTAAATGCGACGTTACGAGGAACGCAGAGATTCTTCGTGACGGCAAAGCACGCGGCTTTTCACTGTGACATCAATTATTTTAATGAGATTAAGATAAATCAACGCGCACCTCCTCTAAAAAGTTCCACTGCCCCAATTTCCTAATAGGTACTTACACTTTTTTTTTATTTTTTATTAAATGCTAGAGGGTTTGGGAAGATTATTTCCTCCTCCCCAGCCAGAAATAATCCCACTAACAAATGAGGAAATCTGTGTTTAGTAACAGGTTCTGCCTGGGCCACAACCATCATTTAAAGAGAGTATCATGACCTCAAGTCCAACAAGATGCTCTCATACTGCAAGGCTGATTTTTTTTTTTTTTTCCCCCCCAACAGATATATTTAGACCAGGCCAGAATTTCTGTAACAATTTTTTCTGAGGGAAAACGAGTTTTCTCAGGGAAACACTGTTTGTAAAACATTTAATTTTGGCTGCTTCCTTTGCTCTCTGCTGAGAGAGAGGGTTCCTTGTGTGCCCTCCAAAACCACACACACACCCACCAAATCTGTCAGTGCTTTGAATATTGAGATTTATAAGGTTGGGAGATATCCCTCAAATCGCTCTGCCTTGCCCCTGCACAAGGGCAGGGCTGGAATATGTATTATTTGGGATGAATAAAACATGATGGCAGCGTCAACCCAGTCCCAGCTGAGCTTGTGCTCCCCCAGCAAGGAGCCAGGAAGGTTTCTGGGACCACACCGAGCTGGCTGCAGGGAGCATTTATCTCTTTGCTAATGAAGGGAGTTGCCGCTCCAGCCCTGGAAAAAAAAAAAAAAAAAGGGTTGGAAAACCCTAATTAATGAGTGGCATTCAAACCCCACTCACATCACTCTGTGTGACAGCCCCAGTCTCATCCCATCACAGACCCCGGGGCTCGCTCCAGCCCTGGCTGCTGGGAGCCAGGCTCGGTTTAAAATAAATGAAGCTCTGGGAAATGTTTCCTTACTGGGGGGGACAGGAGGGTGAAGTGCACCACGTGAGGAGAGGTCATTGAATAAAGGGGGCCTGTGAAATTTGGGGGGGGATTTTGTGTTAAATCCCCTTCAGCTGGGCTCAGCCATCCTGGAGGGCAGGGGAGGTTGCCCCCAGCCCAGCCCTGTCCTCAGGATGTGCCACGTTTTCCACGTCACATCACCCATCTCGCCACAGAAAAACACTGAAACAACCAACAGCAGCCACAATGTAAAATAATTCCTGACTCTTCTGTGCTATCTGTGGGAGATAAAACAGCAGAGGTTGTAGTGAAGAATAGAACCTTCCACGAAATCAGGGGTGTGGCAAACTGTGTCTTCTCCCCTCTACAAACAGGTGTTTATCCGGGTTTCATCACAGCTGTTTCAGTTGGAGCGTCTTATCTCTAAAATAACTAAACTTTACCAGTTAGACAAGCGTATTTTGACTAAACCTAGGATAATTTTGAATTAAAGAGAACTTAAACTCAATAGGAATAAATTTCGACAGAAAGAAATCTTAAACTACGTCAACTTAATAAACTTACGTGTCGCAGGACTTTAAATTAAATTAATTTAAATTAATTTAAATTAATTTAAACCTAAGATCCAGCCAGGCCAGGGAATCAGAGCAGCCCCTTCTCAGCCCAGCATTTCCCTGTGCTGGACCAGCCTCACAGCCCAGGCTGGACATTCCAAATCATTCTTTCTCAAATGACCATGGAAGTGGCTTTTCGAGGCAGCCCGACAGCAGCATCTGATGTTTTCTCATTAGCTGAGCTGGGATGACATTGCTCATGGCTCTGCCAGGGCAATAAAGGAACCAGCCGGCAAACAAAGCAAAAAAAAATATCAATATGGATGAGTGTAATATTTGTCATAATGTCTTCATTGCGCACAGCCTTCCTCGTGCAGCTATTCATAGACACACTTTCTCCTCCTTGTTTTGTTTTTCTCTTTTTTTTTCCCAGGGAATGAAGCGATGGGAAATGTTCTTATTCCACACCAGAAAACCCAAGGCTGATTCATCACCCCCAGAAGAGTTTGTAAATTAAACCCAAATACGAGCAGATTAAACCAAACACGCAGCCTGACTGGTGGAGCTGACACATCCTGGAGCCCCCAGGTGACAACTGGGGACATCCCCCTGGCACCGTGTCCCCCTCGGGGCTGGGAGCAGGAAACGTGCTGAGCCCCTGGATGCTGGGGGAAGGAGCAGAGGAAGAGAAACGCCACTCAGACAGGAAACTTTGTGAGCAAACACAGCAGAACCACATCCTCTCCAAAGGCATCCTCTCCGTGACCCCAAACGACCGAAGGGAGGGGGGAACTGGGAGCTCTGGTGTTGGAACCCTGCTGGAGGCTGAAAACTTCATCCTTTCTGAGCTGCCCACCCCGTTTGAGACTTTGGAACAGGCTCCTGAGATGGAGTGATGGCACTGGGCTTCTGGGTGTGTGGTTTGAACGGTGGCGTGTGATCCCACAGGGTGAAAAACTTGGAATTTAAGGTTTTAGTACATGGTCGTACATGTGAGTCAAGATGGAGCATTTGAGTCCTTCTTCTTCCTTCTCCTTCACGGGTTTGGGTGGTTTAATTGAGTGAAAATGAGTCCTTGTGGTCATTATTGGGTCAGAAGTAATAATAATAGAGGTGTCACCTCATTATTGGGTAATTAGCACTTAAATAACCTCGGGAAGAGTTAGGAGCTCTCCATTTCACCTCTGTTCTCTAACCTGCTAGTTATCACTCACGCCTCATGAGTCTGTAAACAGATAAGAAACAATAAACACCCAAGTCCCAACTCAAAAATCTTTCGTTTTCCCATGTATTCATCCTGACCCTGGCAGAGAAAAAGAAGCCAGAACCGTCACACTTTGAGGGGTGAAAGCTCCAGGCTGGAAACACGAGGGAACTGCAGCATAAACTGGGACCTCCAGCAAGGACCATCCCACCCCAGAAGAGCTGCCACGCAGGGAGGAGCAGGGAAAAAACTTGCAGGCTTCCAAACTCCCAGAGCAACGTCCCCATCCCTGCCAGGGACTGATCAAATCTCCTGGTATCAGTTAGGTCCAGCAAAAGCGACCTGAATTACCCACCCTGAGCAAACACCTCTGGACCAGCTGTGCTCCAGGCCCGGTGTGTGCAAAACCTCCTGGACACGAAGGTGAAGCCACTGTCAGACAGCAAAAACTTTGATGAAAAGCTTTTTTTTCTGGTGCCAAGTTACCTGCCAGGCTCGAAGAGTCACTGCCACCCTCTTCTGTTCCCCGTGTCACCTCCTGACAACCCCACTCCAGCTGCTTTGATATTAATTAAGTGCAAATCTTTCGCCAAGTCCTTCAATCCACGAGCCAAATCCCACCATCAAAAGGGACCTGGACACTTCAGGGCACCTGGCCAGATGCAGAAAAGGCTCTTTTCATTTTAAAACATCCACTTCTGCTGCTGCAAGGCTGACCTTGCCTGCAAAGCGACCCAGAGGCTGCAGTCCCCAGCCCTGCTCACAGCAACCAGACTCCCACTTTGCTGCTGCCTCTTGATTTTAATTGGTCCCAATCATGGCACAGCTGGATTGTCTCCAGAGCATCCATGCAGCAAAATCATGTTTGTTTTTTTGGTTTTTTTTCCAAGCAACTGGTTGGGTTTTTGGCACCTCCACCAGGGGTTTTGAGTTCAATAAAGGAGAAAAGGAAGAGAAATGGTTCCTCTGCGGCTTTGCTGGTGGTGAGTAAGCAAAACCCATTGATTAAAAATGAGCAATGAGAAGGGGAAGAGCCTCCGTGCTCCACAAAGAGCTCGGGACACGGTGGTTTATACTGCACAGAAATGTAACACAGAGAAAATAATGAGCTCTTCTTCTTGGGCCCTGGCCTGAGCCACAGGGCTGCAGGAGGGGACCCTCTGAACTGACCAGGAATGACAACAACGAGAAGGATGGAAAAGAAGGTTTTACCTGGCTCAGAACGAGTCAGGCTCCGCTGGAGATTCCCAGCCTGGCTCCCAGGGCTGCTGCCTCCAGCTGGGACACCCCAGGCACCAGGGAGACACTGGCAGCCGTGAGAAATTCCACCCTGGGAGGGTGAGGAGGCCCTGGCACAGGTGCCCAGGATCCCTGGAAGCGTCCAAGGCCAGGCTGGACGGGGCCTGGAGCAACCTGGGACAATGGAAAGCGTACAGGAGGGCTTGGAACCGGATGAGCTTTAAGATCCCCTCCAACCCAAACTGTTCTGTGACCCTGTTCAACACAAGGACCCTGCACACTTTTAGCACTGATAGTCCCACCAGTCCTTACAGCCACTACCAAAACCCCACAAAAAAACTGCAAACAGTGCCATTTTCCCAACGGAAATGCCATTTTCCCGATGGAAACACCATTTTCCCAATGGAAATGCCGTTTTCCAAAGGCACCTGAGCAGCGTGGCCGAGAGGAAAGGCAGCAGGGTGAAGCCCGGGCTGTGCTCTGCACGTGTCGTGCCACAGGCCCCAGAGCAGGGAGGGAGCCAAGCCAAGAAAAACTGAGCTGTGTTTATACCCAAAGCCCTGAACAGCAGGTAGGAAAGCAGAGATCCAGCCCAGCTCAGTGCAGAGGGGAAACGGGGGTCATCCACGGCCAGATCTTGAAGGAATATTTGTATTATATACCCTAATATCCTAAATATATATTAATATATCCTAAACATATATTAATATAGCCTAAATGTATATTTAAGGAATATCTTCGGTGCTGTGGGCTTTGGTCCGTGGCTTCAGGGCAGGCAGCTCTGTGCACCCATGCCGGGCAAAAAAAGGGAAATAAAAGCTGAAAATCGCACTGAGCCTTGATAAAGATATTTTCTCCTGCGCCCCTCACCCAGATTCCCACTGGGAATTTAATTTTTTCAATCAATTTCTTGCATCATCAGGGCTGTGTGGGGGAAGCAGGGAGTCACAGAGGTTGGGGAGCATCTGCTTTGGGCAACTGGAGCTTCCCCATCACCCCGACACCACCACAGCCAGGACCCCAGGGCTGTTATTGTTGGAGAAGGCAGGGAAAAATCTCCAAGGGAAAGGGGGGATGGGAAGAGTTTTAACTCCTCAGAGGGGGAAAAAGAAACGCAGAAGAAAATAGAGTTGAGGACGCAGAGCAGAGCTCAGCTCCCTCCCCAGCAGAACGTGCACAAACACATCCTGTGGCCGGGGCTTTTCATCCGCTGCCAGGGAGATAAAGGGAATTCCTGCCGGAGCAGCGCCTGCTGCGAGGCTGAGCTGGCACCAGGACAGCAGGAAAAGGGCCACAGGAGCCACCCTGCACGGCCAGGGCTGCTGCCACCAGCCCTGGGGACACAGCTCTGGGGACAGCCTCACACTGCCCCTCCTTTAGGTGGGCCATGGGGAAAAGGGATCTGAGCCCTGCCTGGGATTCCTGGGGGAACGAGGGAAGGAAAACACAGGGAAAAGCCAGGGCTGAAGGCAGGGGATCCATCCAAGGGACACCGTGGTGACAGGAGCTCCTGGCTCCTCCATGTGGAGATGGATCCATGACCAAACCCCCGTGGAGGAAACAGAAATCCCCAAACTCCCCGTGGATGGAGGGTGGGGTAGGTTTGGGAAGGGTCAGGCCCAGCTCCTGCACCAGCACCAACCCCTGAGGGCTCATCCCAAGGGAATCCCACCCCACAGAGCTCCCTGCACGGCCTGCCTGCTCACCCCAGCCCCAGGAACAGCTGGAAGATTATGGGATTTCTGTCTGGAAACAGCATCTGACGGAGGCAGGCCTGGGGGGAGCGAGGGGGGCACCAAGAGAGGACAAAGCAGGCAGGGATGGGAAAAGGCTGGAGGTGTTTAAGCCCAGGAAGGTTCTCTCCAGGATTTACCCCAAAGTAGCTAATCTGCACTAACAGGAGTAAAAGAAAAGAGTGATGTCACCAGCTCCATCTGCTTCAGATTTGCTCTAAGCTTTCGATCTCCCTAATTAAAATAAAAAATAATTTTAAAAAAAACCACCCCACCAACATTTGCTAAACGAACCCGGGAGCGAAGCGAACATCCCCACACGTGCACAAAATGCCTTTTTTTTTTTTCCAGCCAGCTCAAATATTTGGGCAAGAAGTGAAGCTCAAAGGAGTTATCAAAGGTTATAAACAGCAGCAGAGTGGGATGGCACAGGAAGGTTTGGGAGGTGACCCACCCAGCCCTGGCACGGCACAGCCCCACAGCTGCACTGGTGGCTGCTGGTGGCCTTTTTGTGGCTGTGCAAAGGGAAAAACCGACAAGGGTGACATCTCATCACGCTGTCACCTCCTCTGGGGTTTGGTGTCAGGGCAGAAATGGGTTTTTTTTCCAGCTGAACTCTGGAGCAGGAGCGAGACTCGCTCGCAGTGAGGTCGTTGTCTGCCACAGCACTGCAGCCAGGGCTGTCAAAAAAACACCCCTGCCTTTTCTGGAAAGCTCATCCAGGAAAAGCTTTTGGGGAGCTTGGGATTCCTCCAGGAACACCCCTGGAAGGAGAATCAGCCCAGCAGCACCTGGAGAGGCCCAGGGAGCACCTGGTGAGGTGTTCTGCCCACAGAGTTTGCTCCAATCCCATCAAACCAATCCTGGGAGACACCAGCTCCAAGGTGGATTTCCCCATTTCCCTCCTGCCCCTCAGCTGCACCCCCAGAGTGCTCCCCTGCACCAGCTGTTCACACACTGTGAGCTCTCCCAGTGCTGAGACTGCAAACCCAAACAACCCCAAAACTGCCAAGCCATCAGTGGAATTTCACAGCCCTGTAGGGATCTGCTGGCTCAGAACTGCTGAAGCACCAGTATCCTCCAAAAAACTCCACCTGGGGCTCCTTTCCTTAAACCACAAACAATCCCAGGCCCTTATCTTCCTAAAAATTTAGAGCTATACAATTTTTAAAATCGATTTTTGAGGGATGCACCTGTATTTCAGCAGCTGGTTCTTCTCCCCAGATGAAAGCCCCTTTTCCCGTTTTTATCCCACAAAACCTCTGGGCATCAGCAATATTGGGATACAGCAGCTTCACTGCTTTAACATCCCAACTCACACAGCTCCTTGGGATCTGATTTATAACTGCAGCAGGAAACCTTATTGGAATCAAAACTAATTTATAGACTCAAGAGGGGGAAAAAAAAAAGAAAAAAAAAAAGAAAAAAGAAAAAAAGAATTTGACGTTTCTCTAGATCGCACGCCGTCGCTGTAAATCAATTTCCATTTTGTGCCCCCGGTGCAAGCTGCTTCCAGCCCGGGCCAATGAATGCCAGGAGTAATGAGTTTGGAAACAACCAGCAACAAAGAAATGACAGCCACTGAAAAATCCTTCTCCTGCCAGGAAACCCCAAGTGCAGATTAAAGCAATTACCAGAACCCAAGTGACGAGGCAGAGAATTTGAGCGAGGAGTTGATTTTCTGTCTTTTTCTGTCTATTTTACCTTCCTCCCCCAAGCAAAGCCACGGAAGATGCTCAGTCCTCTCCTCCTCAGCAAACGAGCTCATCGTTGTTGGAGGGGGATGAACCGAGCAGCAATTTGGGGTGTGGGTGATGAGTGTCCCAGTGATTGGAGGCAGGGAAAAGCTCTTGGAAAGCAGGAGGAGGGTCGGGCACAGAAAGGAACAGAAGCTGCAAAGAGCCACCCCCTAACGCAGCCACCACTCACAAACACGCCACAAAGTGCAATTTCCTGCAGGACATCTCTTCCCTCTGGTTGTTTCTGGAGGACGTCTCTTCCCTCTGGTTGTTTCTGGAGGACATCTCTTCCCCCTGGTTGTTTCTGGAGGACATCTCTTCCCCCTGGTTGTTTCTGGAGGACATCTCTTCCCCCTGGTTGTTTCTGGAGGACATCTCTTCCCCCTGGTTGTTTCTGGAGGACATCTCTTCCCCCTGGTTGTTTCTGGAGGACATCTCTTCCCCCTGGTTGTTTCTGGAGGACATCTCTTCCCCCTGGTTGTTTCTGGAGNTGTTTCTGGAGGATCTCTCTTCCTTCTGGTTGTTTCTGCAGGACGCTCTTCCCTCTGGTTGTTTCTGCCCCGTGCTGGTGCATTTTGAAGATCCCCCTCATCGAGGGTGCCTCGCCTCCCTCCAGGTTTGGGGCTTTTGAGGGGTGGCAAATGTCATTTCACAGCCAAATCCAGCTGGAGGAACACCACAGGGGGACACTAAATGCACCACAACCATCTTTCCTCACACAGCAGCACTGGAAATGTCACAACAAATCTCCTTTTTTTTCCAACACAAAAAGGGTGAACAGCGGATGAGGAGTGTTGTAGTGCTCTGCATCGACGGCAGCACAGCCAGCTGAGAGACACAACGTGCAAACCTCGCCCAAAAAAAACCTGAAAACCATCCCAAGTGTGACCTCCTGTGTGCAGGCAGCCCTGGCTCTCACCAAGAAGATGCTCTCGGTGCCATCTGCTCTTCTCTGGAGGCTTCAGCTCCAGGGGCAGAGACAAAACTCTTTGTTCATCAAACCTGTGCTCCTCCTGCTGCTTGGGTTGCTCCTGGTTGTGCCAAGCCCCTGGCCCTGCCTCCTCCACACACAGATTTCTGCTCAAAAAAAGAGCTTTGGGATACTCCAGGATGAAAAGGGAGGGATGTAAAATCACCCACTTTTACCATTTACCGCAGATTAAAAGTCTGGCCGACAGCAATCAGCTCAGGAACCATCAGACATCGTTTTCCCTCAAAGAAAACACCGGGATAATAATGGAATGAGCTCACAAGGAGGTGAAATCCTGGATGAAAGCAGCGCCCAGGTGAGACTCCACACACATCCCCTCAACCCCACAGCCACTTCCAGAGGGACACGTCCCACATGGGGATTATTTGGGGTTATTCCTGTCAGGTTTCCAAAGAATTTGGCGGCTGCAGGAAAGGATCCCAGCAGCCCCTGATAAGGAGTGATCCTCCGGCCGCTGGAATCGCTTGATGTATGGGGGCAATTTGAATTTCTGTATCAGAAATGCAAATTCAGCCCCGGGGCCATTCTCCTGGATGTGGCTGCTGGCACACAACGTGCTCCAGAGGTGAGTCGTATGGAAAATAAGAGTGAAACTAATTACTGGTCCCAGCGCTCAGAAGCTTTTGTTACAGTTCAGAAGGGAAAGAAACAAAAGGCTGGTGTGAAAACCCACCGGGGTGACTCGTGGTTTTTTGTCTTCCATTGAGAAAAGCCTGGCTAAGACAGATCTCCTGCATTCAGGGGAGTGCAAGGCAGTGCCAGGGCCCATCTGTCCTTGTCTGGCTGTGCCCACGGAGTGGGGGATGCTGGATGGGAGCAGGTGGGTGCCAGGGCAGGAATCTCCAAAGCACCCAGTGAATCCTCACACGGCAGCTCCCTCCAGGGCTGGGTGCCCCGGGGGTTTATAAAACGTGTAAAGAATTTGGAGGATTTCTGGGAACGAGCCAGGTTTTTTTTAAAAGAAGGTGGTAAAGTTACCACCAGCACTGGTCCCTGCTTTCTGCTCCAGCACACCCAGGAGCCACCCCTGATTGCTCCATGCTCTGAAAAATCAACATTTTTAACAACAGGCGAAGGGTAAAACAGCCAGAGCTGATGTAAAAACCCCAGAGAGCCTCCCAGCAGAGAAAACAAATGGAGCAGAGCGTGAGGATGCAGGGCAACAGCAGCGTGCTGCGTTTTCCCAGAGCAGGAACTGCTCCCCTGGCTCTGGATCCATCAGCTCCCACTGACGGTGACGGGGATGGAGCACCCTGAGCTCACCCTGCCCACCCAGCCACTCCTGGGCAAGCACCACCAGCACCCGAATTCACAGCTCTGGGAACAAAGCTGAGCTGCAAAAAGGATGAAGTTTGCAGGTAAAAGCTCAAGAAGGGTGATTCTGTCCCAGTTTCCCAAGAATTTCAGCTCGGTTTCAAAAGGACCATCACCAGAGGCACCTCAGCCACGTCACCTCCCCACCAAAGCCCTGGCACGGGGGGACAGCAATATTTGGGTGTCCTTCTCCGAGAGAATGGAAACTCCAGCAGCTTTATACCCTCAGCTGGCTGCAAGGGGAAGCTGGAGAACAATGATAGCAGCTCCTGACACCGTTTTTTTCTCTGCAGGAAAAAGCCTTTGGCAGCCCGGGAGGAAGGAGCAGATGGCCCCGAGCCCAGGGCAGGCACCCACACACCCCCGGCCACGTGGCTGCTGCACAGCAACAGCCCCAGCTTTGGCACACACCATCCAGCACTGGTTTAAACCTCGGGAAACCTCGACAGGAGTGGGGAGACCCTTCACCTTCCCAGCCCCAGGGCCAGGCAGGAGTCAGGGATGGAGAGATTTTCCAGCCTGGGTGATTCTGTGAGCGGCAGCGAGGGGCTGGGAGCTCCAGGTGTGCTGTGACCTGAGCTCCTGGAGTTCCACGGGGTCTACAGCTGGAGCAGGAACATCCCTGTGGCAGGAGAAGACTCTGTGAACCCCAAACACAGGGAGCAGGAACATCCCTGTGGCAGGAGAAGACTCTGTGAACCCCAAACACAGGGATGAGACGTGTTGGGTGCCCAGCTCCCATCGCCTGTGCACCGATGGATGCACAGACAGGCTCCTGGAATGGATTTTTTCCCAGAAAAACCCATGGAAAGCCCATCTGTGGAGCACAGCACGAGGAGGAAAACCACTGTGGAAGAGGGAAAGGAAAGTGTCTGTCACCCTCCTGAACAGAACAAAAGCCCCAAATCATTCAAACCAAGCCACAGGGTCCAGTCTGTGCCCAGAGTGTTCCTGTGGTTTCCCCCAAGGGACAAAACTCAGCCCCTTCCCTCCTGCCTGAGCCCCAAGATCTGCCCTCTGCCCTGCACCACCACCTCCCCTCCAGTCTGAATACCGACAAAACGCTAATATTTATTTTTCATGTCGTTTTTAATCTATTTTTTTTAATAAATCTACCGTGCCCAACACTTGCTTGCCTGACTGAAGGAGAAACCCACTCTGCTCCGAGCCCGGCAGAAGTGCAAGGGAAGCATTTTCCCCGTGATTGACAAGATAAAGCCTCCCCGTGATTGACAGGACAAAAGACTTTTGTTTTCGGTTGATAGGCAATGCAGTCGTTTTCTTTAAGCGGCATCTTTCCTCCCCAGGTCCTTGTGGAAAAGGCACAAACCACAGGCTGAACCCCCACGTTGAGCTGTATCGATCCCCTGCCCTGGGGAGGAGGCTGAAAGCCAATGACTACCACGTTTTCCATGGTCCAGAGCCTGAAAAACCCGAGGAAAAAAAATCAAATATTTGAGAGCCAGCGCCACTCCTGCAAGAGGCACAATCCCCGTGCAAACAGAACATCTCACCCCGTCACCCTCTGGGTGAGCAGAGCCTTCCCTGGAAGCAAATCCTGTCCATCCCTGCCTGCTTTCCTCCTTTTCCTGCCCTCATCAGCTTCCCTCGTCCAGCAAAAACAAAAATCAATTAATATCACTCGTGTTACGGTGACAAATTCATGTTGGTAGATGTGCTGCACATCCCAAACTCCAGAAGCCCTAACCCTGCAAACCCTTGAGGCCCTGCGGAGCAAGAAGCTCATCCCAAGGTTCAGCTCTTGCCCTCAGGAATAACCTTTAGGGCTGTGACCTCAAAGGAGTGTCCAAAAGTGGGTGTCACCCCCTCCATGTGCCCTTCAGGGCTGATGAAAAGTGGGTGTCACCTCTTTTATGTGACCTTCTCTGACATCCCAGTGGTACCTGACTGGCTGAATTATTCATTTTGGGGGATGCAGTGGGAAGGAAGGGGAGCAGGGACATGAGCAAGGTTTGTTCCTGCTGTATTCTCTGTTCCCAGCTCCCAGAATAAAAAACTCACCAGGTTAAAGATCGTTTCAAATGAAGACAAAACACGCTGTGTTTTAAAAAAATAACTCAAATAATTTGCTTTTAAAACAAAATTATTAGCTGCATTTCAGCCAAAATTAGGAGGATTTTAAATTAAGGGTTTGTCTGGACGATTAAATAAGATGGGAAATCCCCTTGCCCTGCTGTAACCCCAGCAGGGAAGATGCTTTGCTGGGTTGTGAGTGCAAGAGGAACAAATCCTGGCACAGGATCCAGGATATCCATGGGTTATATCAGCATTTAGGAATAACACACCAAGTCATTCACCCCAGAGAAATCCCACCACGTTCCCCTGGAGGGATAAATCTGAGTGAGGACACGGCACGAACAAACCCAAACTCTCAGGAACCAAACCTGACCGGCACAACAAACAAACAAAAAAAAAAAAGTGCAGGTTTTATCACCAAAATCACAGGATTAAAACCTCATTTTCCTGAGTCAGCACAGAGAAAACAGCAGCAAAAAAAAACCCCTGAGCCAGCCAGAGGCAGGAACTGCACCACCAGCTCTCTGCGAGCTGAAAATCACAACCTCCTCCTGAAAAAAAAAATAAAATAAAAAAAAAATAATAACGATAACGACGATAATCCATAAGCAAAGGAACAGAAACGTTGTTCTTCGCCTGTGAATAATGACTTGGGACAGGGGGGAAAGGAGACAACCCACGCCTGGTTAATGGCACAGCTCAGCATCTGCGAGCTGCCTCCCCGAGAAGTTCATGCATATTTCAAAAGGCCAAGAGCTCCATTACTCCTCACTCCTCATAATATCACAAGATTAGAGTCCATCAGGGAGAGAAAAGGCAAAGAAAGCATCACGGGGAGGGGGAAGTGTCACTCTGGGATTCAATGCCTGTCTCTCTGCCAAGGGGGTTTTTGTGCCAGGTGGGATGGGATGTCCGGCCTGGGGTGGGTGAGGAGAAGGGATTTGGGGATTTGGGGCAGGTAAAGGGCTCAGGCTCTCTGGGAGGCCAGCAGGGATTGCCCTCAATGTCCTCACTGTCCTCCCTGCAGAAACAGCCCGGAGAACTATTAATGATGAACCAGAGCTCCCTCCAACAGTGAGGAAAAGCCACCCCGGCTCGTTCTGCTGGTTTGGGTCTGCCCCGGCAGTAGAGATGTAGAGATGGCACTTTGGGGTTTTTTTTTTCTTNTTTTTTTTTTCATTTCCTTTTTGCTTTTAACCAGATTCTTTGAGCAGTTTTGCCTTTTTTTCTTTTTTTTCTTTTTTTTTTCTTTTAAAGAGCAAAGCAGGGGGAAAAATTGACTTTTCAGTTAATTTGTGACTCAGAAAGGGCAGGCAGTGAGTTTCAGTCAGTTCCCCAGTGGGGGCAGAGCTGTAATGGCTTTGTGCTCACAGTTACCCTCCAGGAGGGCTCGACTCCCCTCTCTGACCCCGAGCCCAGAGCCAGCCAAGGCCGGCACAGATCCCACACTCGGACTTTGATCCCACCAGGAGCATTTTATCACCGTCCCAGAGCGCTCCAGGCCAGCTCCTGGGGGGTGGAGCAGCCTCCTGGGGATGTCACAGAGCAGGATGGGCCTCCAGGATCCCTCTGGAATGGAGTCCAGTCCTTGGAAATGCCTGTGGGGCAGGAGGGACCCGCTGGGCACTGGGAATGTAAAACCGTCAGTGCCAAAAATCCCTCCCGGGCAGCAGCAGCAGCACCACAGGCTGCTCACCTCAGCTCTATTTTATATCTTATTCACACTATTTTATACAGAATTTATTGTATTATTTCCTTCTTGCCCACACTCTCACATCTACTCATGTAAAAACCTGGTGCTTATTCTGTTTGCACAATTAAAAATATGAGGGGGAGAAATATGAAATCACCCCAAATCCTTCCTGAGCAGCAGCAGCACCACAGACTCTGCTCACCTCAGCTCCTGCCACTATTTTATACAAAATTCATCATATTATTTCCTTCCTGCCCACACTGTTACCATCCACTCATGTAAAAACATGAGTGTTCACTTCTATTTGCACAATTAAAAATGTGGGGGGAAAAAAAATGAAATCACTGAATTAAGGTCACCAACCCAGCCAAGGTGGGAGCACAGAACCCCAAAGCCTCATGATTTGCATCCAATGAGAAATTAATGAAGGAAAAAGCTCTGATCCTGCTGCCCTGGCCCCATCCTCCCCACTGCACACCACCAGCCCCTGCCCAAGTTTTCACCCCTCATCCCTCCCCAGCCCTCAGCTCCATATCCTTGATTACCAACCCATTTATGCAGGAACCAAAAAAAAACCCTCACAGCACAGAGACTGAAACGTTAAAGCAATAAATATCTGGGTGTTTATATAAATCATCACATAAATATTTTGGCCGTAAATTGAATTGATTTTTTTTCCCCCCTCACTCAGGCAATATTGATGGTTTTGTGCATTACAGGAATATTTTTTTTTTCCTCTCACGAGGAAATGGATGAAGGAAGTCAGCCCCAGCCCCACAGCATGGACACAGAGTTCTTCCAGAGGCTGAAAGAGGGTCATGGAATCATGGAATGGTTTGGGTTGGAAGGGATCTTAGAGCCCATCTCATCCCAATCCCAGGTTCTGGTGTGACAAGTTGCTCCAAGGCCACTGCTCAGGGCTCAGGTGATGCAAAAGACTCACAGAAAACCAGCTCCAAAGTCATCAGCTGCAGTTTGTGCTGGAAATCTTGTGCAGAAGCCTCATTTTGGGGGGATTTCTGCGAGATGGGTGGACAAAAAAAAGACAAGGCTTGAGGACAATTTGATAGTGAAAACCAGGAAAATCAACGGCACTGTCCTGCAGACTGGGGAGATCCTCCAAGGTGACAAAGGCAGCACTGCCAAGGAGCTCACCACACCCAAATTCAGGCCCAAAAACCAGGAATTAAGGCCAAGCATCACCCCAGCTGCAGAGGGGCAAGCCCAGCCCTGGCGTTCCCATCCCACAGGGACACCCAGACATCAAATTTCAGCTCTTTTTTAACCAGGAAAAACCGAGCTGGAGCAGGAGGGTACAAAACCCCACTGCCTCTCCATTAATTCTAAAGCTGTTCAAAAACCTTATTGGCCCACACTGGTGCATGCACAGGCAGCACGTGCAGCTCTTTTCTCTCTGCCACGCTCCAGCACCTCCCGCGTCCGCAGGGGCCGGGCTCCCACCACTGCTAACAGGGATTTAATTCCCTCTCTCTAATATTTTGGGGATTTCTGCTGGATGAGTGGACAAAAAAGACAAGGCTTGAGGACAGCTTGAGGCCTGTGATGCTGAAAACCAGGAAAATCAACAGCACTGTCCTACAGGCTGGGGAGATCCTCCATGGAGCTTCATCCTCCCACGAGGTGACAAAGGCAGCACTGCCAAGGAGCTCACCACACCCAAATTCAGGCCCAAAAACCAGGAATTAAGGCCAAGCATCACCCCAGCTCCAGAGGGGCAAGCCCAGCCCTGGTGTTCCCATCCCACAGGGATGCCCAGACATTGAACTTCTCCAGGTCAGCTCTTTTTTAACCAGGAAAAACCCAGCTGGAGCAGGAGGGGACAAAACCCCACTGCCTCTCCATTAATTTTAAAGCTGTTCAAAAACCTTATTGGCCCACACTGGTGCACGCACACGCAGCACGTGCAGCTCTTTTCTCTCTGCCACGCTCCAGCACCTCCCGCGTCCGCAGGGGCCGGGGTCCCACCACTAACAGGGATTTAATTCCCTCTCTCTAATATTTTACCCGTGGTATCAGGTCATGTTTCCCCTTTCCACTTGAAAGGAAAAGCTCCAGCTCGTTGGCAAGGGTGAAATTAGCAGAGGAATCGTTGGAAAGCGCGAGGCCGGGGCCGTGCAAACGGCGTCGGGGCGCGGGATTATTCCCAAACAATCCAATTAATTGGTGTCATCAGCCCGGGAGAGGCTGCATTAAAAAACATGGGAGATTATGGAGGGGCCCCCGTGCCTCCTCATGCATAAAATGTTTGTTTTATTTGGTTGTTTCCTATCCACCCCTCTCTGCACACAGGGAGGGGTCGGAGCAGACGCAGCTGGGAGCTGGCTGAGGTCTGGAACCTCAGGAATTGGGGAGCTTGGAATTAATCAGGTTGGTTTTCAGGGGAAAGTGGCTCCTTTTGGACACCAGGGAGGCAGGGATTTGCCTGTTGCAGGCACTTCTAGGGAGTAAATCCTACTCAGGGCTGGCTCAACTCATGTTCAGTTGAACCCTGTAACAAATATCCTCCCAACCCTCCAAATTTCAGGTTTCCATCCCACCTCGGTGACCCATGGAAACCACACAAACAGGAGCAGAGGATTCTGAGCCTAAAAAGTGGAAGATCTCAGCCCTGGCTACACCGTCTTCCCCTCAATATTCAAAAATTGCTGAATTTTTTTTGTAAACCCCACCCAGCCGAGAGAGAGGCAGATGAGGTGCGATCATCCGAGCAGAGCAGAGTGAACACACAGTGGTTAAAAAAAAAAAAAATAAAAAAAATAAATAGAAACAATTAATCCCAAGCCTTGAGGAGGCACGTGTGAATGCGTTTTGTTTTGGAAGAAGAAGAATAAATAGTAGCCTTGAGTCAGGATAATATTTATCCACACGCTTCACTTTGAAGTTGAGCCCTCATTGACTTCACGTGGCGTGTGCGCACACTAAGGCTCCTCCACAAGAGGCTTTTCTGAAAGCCCAGCCCTGAGCAAGGAGAAGAAAGGAAACTCTTCAAAACCAGGTACACTGATGGAGAAAAACAAACCTCATCACCAGGGGAATTACCACTGTCCCTCCCAAATCCAGGAGGGGATTTAAACAGCTTTATCACTGCACCTTCTGCAGGCCTGCGGAGCAGCCCCTGAGCTCACAGGACTGAATTTCGTGGCAGGAAAAGCAAACTGAGAGGAGCAGCCCAGTTAATCTCCAAGATCAATCCCCGTTCTCTTGGTTGCTGCCACGAAGAGGAGTTTCTCTGTCCTGCCTTTTCTTCCTGCCATCACTTGGATGCGTTTCCACGCTTGGCAGGAATACCTGGGGAGCTGCAGGGACAGTGACAGGAGCAGGGACAGTGACAGGAGCAGGGACAGCAAAGAAAACACCACCACATCCAACACCCCTGCAGGAAACTTCTTCCCTGCCCCACAGAGCAGGGAGTTTGGCTCTTGTCCCCACCTTATTTCTGTTTTCTGAAGCAACTCCGTGCATTTCCCCTCATTATTCCTCAAGCAGAGACCACCAGTGAGGGGTGGCAGTTTCTGTCCCAACCTTGGCACCCTGAATCCAAATTTCAGGATCCAAACCACGCCTCTGTGCACTTTTCACGTGTTTCAGCCCAGCTTTGCTCAGCACACACCAAGGGCCAGGAAATCAAAGAGCCCAGCCTTCCCCAAACAGAAGCACCAAGAGGAGCAGAGCCATCATTCAGCTCCTTCCTTTCCCCCTCAATTTTTTTTTTTCTCCCCAGAAATTCCAAGATAATCACCTAAAATTCCAAGATAATCACCCCAAATTCCAAGAAAATCACCCAAAATTCCAAGAAAATCACACATCACAGATAACCATCGGTATCAAAAATTCTCTTTCGCTTCACCCTCTGCAAACAACTGGGAGGGAAAAGTTTCCCTCTCCGTATCTTGCACCTCTTAACTCTCTCTACCGACCCTCCAGCTGGTTTCCTAATCCTAAAGCAGGATGTGAATTCCAAATTCTAAATTCCAGCCCGGCACCCTTAATGAACACAACTGGCTAATGTCTCTTACCCGACCTTCCTTTCAGTCGGGTCACTCGTATTTATGGTCATGCTTCATTTTCCCTCAAGTGTGCCCTCGTTACCTCATTTACTCATTTATGTTTCAGAGGGGAATGGGGTAAAAAAAAAATGGATTTAATGGACCTGGAAATAGAACGGAGGAAAACCACAAGAATCTATAAAGATCTGCTTGTTTCCCAGATCTTTAGGTTTGGATCACCACCAGGAACTCGCTGCCATTCATTTTCAGCGATTCTTCCCTCTCCACGAGCCTTTCTGCGGCAAGGCAGAGCTGGAAAAGCACCTGGGGAGAGTGAAGTGCCTGAAGTCAAACGGGTTTTGGGCCATTTTACACCCTTTTAGTCCTTTCAGAAGTGTCTGCTGCAGCTCGTGCTGAGCCCGCATAGGATGAACAGCTCCCAGCACAGAACTCTGCCTCCAAAAAGCTTTCTCCAGCACCACCTGCCAGCCCAAGTGGCTGCATCCCATTTGAGCTGCTGCCAGGTTTCCCAGCACTGCCCTTCCCCTGGCACTGTGAAAACACCAACCCCAAAGCTGAGCATCCCTGGCCACATCCCTCCATGCAGGGCTCGTGGTCTGAACCTTCCCTTTGCCTTTTAAACTCTCCCCCTGCTCAAGGTGAAACCCGAGGGGGGTGAGGTGGTGAAGGTTCAGGCTCCGCTGCCCCTCTGAAGGGTAACTGCCCTTCTGTGAGCCATTGGGAGAGGAGAGGAGCATTAAAATCACGGATCCGTGGAACCCCTGAGCGTTGGAAAAACCTCCAAGATCATCCAGCCCAACCTCAGCACCGCCAAGCCCCCCACGAAAAGAATAAGGCAGGGGGGTGTGCCCAGTGCTGCTGCAAGAGTGAAACCCCTTTACGTCCCCAAAGCAGCTGGGGACAGGGGAGAGGTGCCCCCAGCACGTCCCCAGTGGGAGGTTGAGGCTGGGGGAGCCCTCTGCCAGGTGAGGGGCACAGAGGGTGTGACCACACCACAGCTGTCCCCTCCCCTGGCCACCAGCCCCCATCACACACACACGGAGCAGAGTCGTGGGGATGAGTCTGGGCTCCCTGTCAGGGCAACTGATCCAGCAAAATCAACTGGGATGCAGCCAAAGGGCTCTGCAGCCCGAAATCTGCCCTTCAAGGAGGGTTCCTTCATCCTAAAGGAGGGGATTTCACAGCCAAACCCACTGTGCTTCAGGCCAGCTCAGTCCTTTGTGCACTCAGAGGGAAAACCTCCTCCCCATCCCACCCCCGCTCCACTCTCCAGCTCCCAGCCTGGAAACTGAGGGGTTGGAACTCTGGAAACCTCAATTTTTGGATTTTGGTACACAGTGGAATGTGTGGGGCAAGATGGAGATTTCAGGGTGGAGGTTGGTTGTTCTTCTCTTCACCTTCTTCTCCCTTCTTCATGGCCTTGGGTGGTTTTCTGTAACTGGCTGATGGAGTCTGCATTGCCGACTTCATTAGTTAGTTATTGGGTTTAAAGTAAAGATAATTTAGGTGGTATTTCATAATTGGATGGATTGCCCTTGAAAAGACTTTGCAGAGATAGAGGGGTACTCCATTTTACCTGCATAGACCACTATGTAACTAAAATCCTAAAATCTAAGTTTGCAGAACTCCAACAGGCGAGGGGGACCCAGACAGGAGCGATCTGTAATTCCCCTGCACTGCTCTGCTAAGTGGATGCACCACAAGTGCTCTGGAATCAGGACCCAGTCCAAAGCTGCCCAGACTCCAACATCAGGACCAAAACCTCCTCCTTGGCATTTTTTTTTAAGCCTCAGCCATGCAAACCCCGCAGTTACTCATTAACTGAGTTTCCAGTGTCGTTTTGCAAGGCATTATGCCCTTGGAAATGCAGGAAAAGCCTGAAGCATTGCACAAGTGCTCCTTTCTCACTTGAAAAAAAACAAAAAACAAACCAACAAAACCTCCAGAAACAGCCTTACAGGAGTGCTGGGTTCAAAATAATTCACTTTGAAAGTACCTAAACCACAGCCCCTGAGTTCTCTGCACGTCCATGCTCCAACCAGGGAGCAGAAGATGCAGAAGAGTCAGGAGGGCCCTTCCTTAAGGGACAACCATGGTGAGAAGGCAAAGGACGTGGCCCCAAAAAACCACCACAAAAATTCAGGGTTCAGGGCTGGACATCCCCAAAATCCTCAGCCCCATGACTTCCCTGCAAACCCCTTCCTTGAGCTTCTTCTCAGAGCTTTGCCCCCCACAGCTGTTTACCCCCAGTTTACCCCCCCAAAAAAAATCCCACCTGGCAGCTCCCCAGGAGAAACAGCCCTGTGCAAACACGGCTCAGCAGGACGCCAGCAAACAAGGCTTAACCCTCTTCCCTCCCCCAAATCCCTCATTTTCTTTTTCCCTTTCCCATCTCCCATCTCTTTTAGGACCCCCAGCCAGGGGAACAACCCCCGTGTCCCAGTTTGGGGAAGTTGTGATCCCGGGATGGGCCCGACATTCCGTCAGCGCACAAATGGAATTTGCCAAGAGGCATTTTAAGAGTCGATGCTTCACACTCCAGTAATTAGAACAATATTATGAAGGGGAAAAAAAAAAGTTAAAAGAAAAAAAAAAGGGTGAGGGGGAGGGCAGAGCTCCCACAGGGACTTGGCTGGAGGAGGAAAGGGGCTGAGCAAACACCCAGAGTCCAGAGAGGCCCCAAGGCAAGAGCCCTTCACAGGATCCCTGCAGGTTGGACTTCAACCAAAACCTTCTCCACTTCCCAGCTCTCCACTTGTCCGTGCAGGAGTGTTTTTAAAATGAAATTTCTTGTTTCGAGATCAAATGTGGGGCTGATGAGCCGGACCCAGCTGCCTTCAGTGCCTCGTCAAGGTCAGGGGGTTTTTTTCTGTTTCCAGGCAAGCACACTCAATTCAAGGTCCTGCTCCAGACACTCCCAGTGAGTAATAAATCTCTGCTGTTTTATGAAGAAGAATAAATATCTATTCTTTTAATGAAGAAACAGACGTTGATGTCTCATCCCACTGAGCACTCAGTCCCAAAAATTTGGATCCTCACAGAAGAGCTGCCATCTGCACCTACAAAAATCAGAACACCCCAAACTGTTGCATCATCTGAATGCTCATAAAATCAACTCTGCTATGAGAGGGTGGAACACCCCAGCTGAGGAAAGGAAACAAAACCAGACAAACCCAGATGCTGGTGGGTCCATCTCTGACACCTCCCTGGCCGCTGGAGCTCCCAGCGCAGAGCCCACGCAGCCAGCTTCACTGGGGGATTTCCAAGGGCCCAGAAAATTCGTTTTTTAACTAAAAACTCATTTGCTGAGCAAGCCTGGCCCTGTGCGAGGCCAGCCCGGGAGCGGGGCTGGTGTGGGGCTCAGGACACACTGCACAATGGTTACTCAGAGCTGCTCAAAGCGGGACTCAGTCAGTTCAGCTCACATCTGCAGCGAGCTGTGATCTCAGCCCCGCTGCCGGAGCACAGAGGTCCCTTTGATAAATCTCTCTGTGCGGGGACTGCAGCCCTCTTTCCGCATGAAAGGAATATATTCCAGGTTTTTTTTTTTTTCCCCTCAGTAATCTTTGCGGCGCGCTGGCTCGGAAGAGCGCGTCTCTCCCTCTCCCCTCAGAGAGCTGCTGCTGCTGCTGCTGCTGCACTCCATCAGGTCAGGTACAGGCAGGTCAGCTCTGTCTCACACCCTGCATCTCCCCCTGCACTTATTTCAGCCAGTCCCCAGGCACAATCTCCTGTTGTTTGGTGTGTCTGCCCTGAGCAGGGTTTGTCACAGGGAGATCACACCCAGAGCCTGCCCTCAAAACCCTCCCACTTTTATTTGCTGAAAGGTCTGGGTGAAGTCTGAATAAGGGGAAGGAAATCTCCTCTTTTTTTTTTTATTTTCTTGAGAAAACTCGGCAGAGCTCTGCTTTTGCACCCCTTCCCTGCAGAGATGTGCACGTTTTAAATCAGAGGATGCACAAAATCAAGAGGGCTCACCTGCACCCCACCTGTGTGTGGGTGACATCCACCTCTGGAGCTGTGTCCCTGCTCCCAGGAGATGTGGGACAGCAGCAGCTCAGGGCAGAGGACTGGCACTGCCCCTCACCACTGCCTGGCATCAAAATTATGCCCCAAAAAATGAAGCCTTGCCCCAGGATTAGGATGGGGAACTCCACGAGGACACACAGCGCTGGCTCCATCTGCCACGTTACCTCCAGCCTGTTTGCACCCGAGGTATTTTGAGCCACTTTTCCCCCAAAAAACTTCACTCCCAGCCTGTGGAATCCCCGCTGTCTGTCAGGCAGGGAGGCGAAATCCCCACCACAGCTCTCCCACGCGAGCCTCGCTCATTCCAAGGGCTGACTGCAAACATCAGTCAAGCCCACGCTCAGAAATTCCTAAAATTACAACCGAGAGAGAGGCCTGGAAGAAGAAAAATCCCTGACAAAGTGCAATGCCCACATCCCTGGCTTCCCCCAGGCTGCTGTCCTGCTGCCATGATTAGGCTCTAACCCCTAATTAGCGGGAGGAGGATGATGAGGAAGAGGGGGATTCTGCCTCACACACCATTAACACCGAGGGTGCCAATGAATTTTCTGCAGCAGCAGCATTCTCACCATCTGAGGCTCGTTAAGTGGAGCAGCCAAGCACTGAGGGAGAGGCAGGGATGTTGTCCTGCTCCAGACAGGAAAGGATGTCCCACCATCTCCTCCCTGGTTTGGAACCAGGCAAGGAAAAGCTGGAAAACAAGGGGAAAATTATATTTAAGGCACCCTTGCTCATTCCAGCTTGCCTTGGGGATGTTTGGAGAGAGGCTTTTCAAAACCTGCTCACAGCAAATTGCTGCTGACCCGGGATTATCCCGTGTTATCACCTGGCCCCTTGTGTGCTGCACCCAGTGGAGAAAGAGCACTCCAACACCCCGCAGCTCCAGGATATTCCTGGAATTTTCCACCCTTTCTACCTTCACCATCCTCTCCACCTCTCCCTCAATGTCCACACCCATCCTGCAGGTGAGAGGAAGCACAAAACCCGCAGGGAGTTCTTGAAGAAATACTTCATTTCTGAAGGAAAAAGAGGGAGAAGAAAAAAAAAAAAAATCCCATGTCTGGAAGCTCTCCAAGAAAAAACAAGCAGCACATTCTGACAGCCAGTGCAACAAAATAGTCCAAGATGGTTTTTTTCTTTCCCCTTTAGCTTCTCCCCATAAAGAAGAGTGGGAGGGAGCTGAGGAGCCTCCCCACCACCCCTGGTTTCTAAAGCTGTCCCTGCCTGGCACCGGCTCAACACCCTGAAATCTCTCCAAACCCAGGAGACTCAGAATTCAGGGTGCAAACAGCAAACCTCACCAAACCCCCTCACTCTGCTGACACAGGTTTCCACACATTTTTATGTCTGCACTGCTTATTTACAGCAGAACGTGAACATTTCCTTCCAGGGAGTGACAAAGTAAAACACGGATCTGGCAGGGCCCAGCCTCACCAACCACAGCCCAGCTCTGGTGCCTTGGGAAGGCTGAGCTGGAACAGAGACTGGACAGAGCTGGAGAATAAAGTAGAGACTTATTAAAAAGCCTTTAGGATGCACTTTGGGCAGTACAAGAGCCTGGCCAGGGCTACACCCAAGGTGGACCCAAAATGGTCACAAAATGGACAAACGGTCACGAGGTCTCACACTTTGATAAGTTTTGGTCCATTTGCACATCGGGGTTTAATTGTCCAATTCCAGCTCCAGGCTGTGAGGTCCCATCCTTCTTGTCCCTCCCTCCAGCCCACCCTTGTTTGTGCTGTTGGGCCTGAGAGTTGTCCTTGGTGTGCAGCAGGAAAAGGATTTGTTTTGTGTCCCTGCTGTGTGCAGAGCTGAGTGACACTGACTGTGAGCTCAGAGCTGCACCCCTGGGCACCACAGAACCTGAAATACATGGGAGATAAAACTTAAGGCATCATCTCCCCCAGAGCACCCAAATCCTGGGATACCCTGGGGTCAGGCCATGGGACACCCAGGCTCCTCCTGGCATCAGGGTGTTCGTGTTCAGGTGTGATATTTCAACGTATTAACTTGTACCAACTCATCTCTGCCCCAAGAAAATTCACAATTTCCTACAGAAGCTTCTTCCCCTCACTTTTTTTTTTTATTTTTTAACCCTGTTTGATAGGTTAAGATGTGTTCTGAGCACTGGGGATTGAGGAGTTCAGCCACGCCAGAACTTCCAGCCTGGTGGTTTCACTTTTTCCTAAACCGCGTTTACACCCACGTGTTAATCTCTTTCTAGAAATGTTAATTATTATTTGTATTATTCGGCCTTGGGACAGTCTCATCATCAGATGCTGAGGGTTTTAATGAAGGAACAGAAGAGTTCATTACAGAAATAAAAAATTCCCTTTATTCCAGGAGTCCCTGAAGTGGTATTAGCCAGGATGGATTTCCTTCCTCTCCCAGAGCACATGATGCTGAACAGTTAAGCTGCAGCGATGAGAGATCCACTCCCAGCACCAAGGCACACAAAGCCTGGCTTTGCCCTGTTGCCATCTTGCACCCACAATGATGCTCACTGTATCATCAGGCCTCAAAAATCCCATGACATAACCAAGGAGGCTCAAAGGAAACCACACAATAGCCAGAAATTATTGGATCACCCAAAAAAAAAAAGCTTGGCATCTCCCTTCCCCACGTTTTGGACACACACACTTGAGGATGTTTTAACACTCACAGGGTTTTTTTTTTACCAAAGTTTAAAAAAAAAAAAAAAAAAGATCCTTCTCTCCCTGATCTTGTCTATAATTAACAAAAGGAGAACTCAAGACGAATCAAGAAGGTACAAGGAAATCGATTTCATACACATTAAGGATCTGCATTTATCCACGTCCTGATCAATACCCTGGATGCCAAAGCGCTTCCATCACTGCCCAGCTGCAGAATCCTCCCCATCACCACGGAGAGAGTTACAAAGAGATCCTGCCCACACTTGTTTGATCTGAAACACAACACCCCTGAGCGTGACCTCTTGGAAAAATACTGGGGAAAGCAGCCAAGAAAGGGGAAATAATAATAACAATAATAATAAAAAGGCAAAACTTCCCAGAATGAACATTTCTGGCTCTTCCAGTTGCACTGAGAAGCTGCACATCTATAAACAGTCTGGAGTTTTTTTTTAAGTAGGGGAGAAAGGAAAAGGGGAAAAGCAGAGAATTTGCCAGAATTTGCACAGCCCTTTCAGCACCAACTGCCCCAGACAACTGCGAAAATCCAGTCCGTACCAGGGCTAAACCCAGAGCAAAGAGAAATTATCGAGATTTGGAGCCCTAAAAATGTCCATTACTGGAGGAGTGGTGACACCAGCACATCCCTCACGGCAAACATCACCTGGGAATGGTCCTGGCACAGCACAGCCAAAGGCACTTCTGCCTCAGGCCTGACTGGCCCAAAAAATCTGTAATGGTGTGCTTGTTTTGGGGAAGTTCAGCACCAGGGTGTGTGCACCGGCCAGCACAGCCCCACCAATGTCCTCGGGGTGAGCAGGAGGGTCCCCAGAGCGCCCCAATCCCAAACCAGGAGCTCCCAAAGCCCAAATGAACCCTCAGGCTGGCAAAGGGAGGGAAGAACAAATCCAGGCCAGCCTGCTTTTGCCATCTGGAGCCCTCATCCCAACGTCCAAATCTCCAGAACAACTCCAGCAAGGTCATTAAAACACCAGTGGCCAAACCCAACCGTGCCCACAGCTCCCGCAGCGGGGAGTTAATCATCAGCTGAGCGCAGTCACAGCCCTGCACAGGCATCCAGGGCTGCCTTCCCCTGCTCTCCTGCACTCCCCAGAGCTGGGGACTCTCCCTCAGGCAAGAGCTGAGGTCTGGGATAAACCCTGGTGTGGGCACACGTGGCTCCTTCTCGGGTGGGGACAAAGTGTTCTCAACAACTGGGCACTCAAGGGGTTAAGTGGGGTTTCTTCCACGCAGTGACACAAAAATCTCCTGGCAGGCCAGTTACTCTACTGCTCCCTGGGGAATTTAGAATTTAAAAAAAAATAATAAAATAGAAAACACACACGCCCTTCTCTCGGAGAACTCTGCTCCCTTCCCTCCCCACCCGCCGCGGTGACACAGAGATCCGAGACGCTCCCAGCTGCCGCAGGATCCCCCCGGGCACACAGCCAATGCCACAGAGCCGTCTGAGGAGCTGGCACAGCATGCCACAGCACGGGGAGCCCCATCCAGCTCCCTGAGCCTCGGGGGATTTGTAAAAAACCAGGGGCAGGGCCGGGATGGGACACCCAGCCTGGCTGCCAAGCGCCGCTCTCCGCTCCCAGACACTATTGCTGCACGCACTCCGTGGTGCAGAGACAAAACACACTGTTTTTTAATACTTTCTGGGCTCCAGGAGGTCAGGAAAAAAATAAAAAACAACCCTAAAGTCAAAATGAGAGAAGAGGAGCTGCTCCCGCCAGCAGCAGGTCACAGCTGGCACAGCCGTATATCCGGAATCTCTGCACTTTCTGCCTTTCTATATTAATTCATATAAATCTCACCCCTCTCTCTGCCCAGACCGTGTTAAAAAGGCACCCTCAAAAATACTGCTGCAGGGCTGGTGGCTCCTACACGAGATGCTGGAGGGAGGGGAATTCTCGACAGAGAAACAGAAACGCCAACTCGTTACTCATTCATTCGGTTATGAATCCCTTAAATAATTCTGTCAATGCTCCCCACCCTCCTGTCTGAAAGAGAGCAGAAAACAGAGTCCTCTGACTCTCTGGCAGCAGGGTGGGGTGTGACAGAAAGGGATGGGGTGGGGACTGTGGCAGCTGAGCTGTCCCAACCCATCCAAACTGATGCCAGGGGGGAATCCCTCACTTGGAAGATGCTCCAGCCACGAAACAAACAGCATCCAGTGAGGACAGCCTGGATCCCCCCAGAGTTTTCCAGGAGGGATCCACACCAGCCCATCAGCAGGAGGAAGGGGACACCCTGACACTAAAAAAAAAATCCCCTGAATATTTAGAGCAATTACTCCAAACTTATAAAGGCCACCCTTTGCTTTAACCCTGATTTCAGTCCCTCCTCCAGGGCAGCTCTTGGCGCAGCCTCCGGAGCGTGCCAGGCTCAGGGCCACCTCCCCAGCACCCACATCCTCTCCCTGGCACTGCAGCCACACCAAGATAAGCCTGCTTCGAGCCCTGCCCCTGCCACACACCAGCAAAAATCCCTGTGGGTTCAGCTGGGAGGAGGAATTGGCCCAGACCCTGCTCCAGCTGCCAGGTGGGCGCAGCTCTGTCTCGCCAGCCTCTGGAGCAGAACCAGAGTGGAAAACACTTGAATGACTGAGACTTGAATCTCAGTCCCAGCGTCTCCTCCTCTTTCAGCTGACCTGTGAGTCGCTTCCCTTTTTCATTTTTAGAGCAGCATCACTTTTTATCTGTGGGGCAGGGGAGGGAAGACCCTTATCTTGCCAAAAAAAAACCCAAAAAAAGCCTTTTTCAAGCAGAGCAGGAACTTCAAAAGGAATTCAGGATGATTAAATCCACAGTCAGGAGGGCAGAGAGGAGCGGCAGGCTAATAAATGGCACGCTCCACAGGTTTATGAATATTTGAACTATATTTCTTAAAAAAAGAAATTGTACATTACTGCAAGTTATTTAAAATGAGTAACTCCTTTTAATGAACCCGGCTACCATCGCGCTGACTAATAGAGTAATAAAGAGTTTAATCCATATTTATGTACATTTTATGTCATTACAGTTGGTGCCAATAAATTAGCAAGTCCAATAAGGGTTTGATTTTATACCATCACTGCTACTAAATGTGTAACAACACACGCTACATGAGCACCAGCTTTTTTCTTTTATTTCTTTTTTTTTTTTAAGAGCCAGGCTGTACTAATGGAGACTGGGCACAGCAACCCCCCTGCAGAATCAGACCCTAGTGAGGGATGAGGGAATATTAACTGGGGTTTTACTCCTGCGTCCTGCAGCAACGGAATAAACACTTCTGGAGATGCCACTGGTGATCGTGGAGAGCTCTGAGCCACTTTAAAGGGATCAAACATTCAAAAATAATTGATATAACTACAGTTTTTTGAAGGGGTATGGGTAGGAATACAGGCACCAGCATTCTCAGGTCACTTCTGTCACACAGCACAGACCCCACCACGGCAGGACTGCTTAGAGACTGGACATGGGGGGGGAAAAGGGCTGGCTGTGAGCAATTTCAGCTGGCCATGAGCAACTGGAATGGCCTCTGGGCTCCCCTGGGCAGCTGGGAGACCCTGCAGACCACAGGGAATGTGATGCATCCGTTTGGAGCCCGAGAACACCCGTTCCCCCACAGAAATCCCACATTTCCAGCCCCACTGGGGTTTTGGCTGGAGAAGCCCATACAATCCATGATCCCATTTCACCAGCTGAAAGCAGAAAGTGCCTTCCCAAGCTTAAAACTCAGAGAAGCAGCAAAACCAGGAGTAAACCTGGAGTGGAGGAGCCCCCAGGCAGGGTTGGAAGGGGCTCCTCTGCTCCCACGGCAGCTCCTCCCTGCAGCAGCCCTGGCTCAGGAGCCACAAGGACTGATGGAAAAGTGGAAACCTCCCTCAGAGTTAACAGCTGGGCAAGGCAAGACCGAGTGATCTGATCTTTTTCGTCCCCTTTTAAAGCACCAGTGGTTTTCTAACACTAAAAAAACCCCGAAGGTTTCAAAGCCCTTTACGCAGAGGTTGGCACCACGTCCCCGCCTTTCCCCTCAGTAATTACACCCCAGCAACCCCAAAAGCTGCTGGTAATTGCTGCCCCAGCGGCCTTTTGGTTTGGAGGAGAGGAACAACTCTCCCAGTGGCATCCAGAGAGGAAACACCCAACACCACCCCACCAAAACCCCTCCTCAATTAAACATGGGCTGTTACTGTGCCCCGTCAGAAACGCCTCCTACACGGTGTCAGAGTCTTGCAACCAAAAAAAAAAAAAAATATACCATTGATCTGAGCAGTGAATAGCTGCAGGAAGGATTTTTTGTGCGTGAAGCCTGTGTTTGGCCAGTGGGGAGGTGGGTTAGAGGCTCCTCTTTGCTCTCGCCGTGACTCAAAACGGAAAGGGAGCTCCGGTCAACGGCAGATTTTTCCCTGTTTATTTGCTTTGCCACTGCTGAACGCAGATCTGAGGATAACGTGGGAATGAAAGGTGCTGGAGACAATGGGAATGTTTTAACAGGCTCCCAGAGGGATTTAGGGTGGTGCAGAGCTGGACAGCTGATACCTCCACCAAGCTGATAAAAAAAAAAATAAAATAGGTTTTTGTACAGGGAGTCTCGTGCTTCCCACATTTTCTGTGGTTGGTTGAGGGTGACGACGCACATGAAAACAAGCACGATGCAGGCAGTAAAATACATTTGGATCTCTTGGAAGTTTATGACACATTTCTTTCCCAAGCCTCCTAAAAAAACAGATTGCTCTGGGAAAAGAGGGAGCGGCAAATCACCTCCCCACCTCACAGAGCCGAATGCACCCCCAAAAAGTGACCAGGGGGAGGGAAGAGCTGTTCCCTCAGCAGCCCAGAGAGGAAAGCAAACTGTGCTCGCCAGCTGATGTGCTCCAGCAGTGTTTAACACTAGGCCCCATTAACAGGCATCAGAGGCAATCTGAAACTGCACAAAGCAAGAAGACAACGTGACGATAAAGCAGCATTTTAATTAGCAGCAGCTCCTTCCCCCGGCCCAAAAGGTTCCTTCTGTGCATTGGTATTCCCAGAACAACAACCGCCTCCTTGCGTTCCATAAATCAAAAAAAAAAAAACCCTCATAAAACAAGGCGCCGCAATTGCACATTCCACATAACGGTCCAGAAATAAATTAGGCAATAAATATCAAATAATATATCCCCATCAGCAGTGAAAATCTACTCCTTGGGTAATCAGAAGGGAAGACGCCTTCCAGCAGCTTGTGTCAGGCGGCTCGGAACAGGTAAAACAATACAGAGCTCTAATAAATCTTTTATCACCTTTTCTGCTGAAGAATGTAGCAATTGTCCTGGGTAATGGCTTCCCTGAGCCCCGTGCCCATCAGCCCTGATGCAGCTGCTGTCAAAGCCACGGGATCAGAACAAGGCAGAGTTTTTTTTCCTTGTTTGGTGCCAACCCTCGCTTACAGCAGCGCGTTTCTGAGAAGCTCAGGGCACTCACCTCACCCTGCCAGGAAACTCCCTGACCCCACAGACACTCCCTGGCCACGTCACCAAAATCCAGCGGCGATTTCGGCAGGGTTATTTTGCTCTGCAGAGGTGGCAGCAGACAGGGAAGGACTGAGTGAGGTGTGCACCTCACACGAGGTTTTGGTTCCTCTCAAAAAAAACCACGTGGGTCACATCCCTGAGAGACTGATCCCAGGGAGTTTTTGATCTAAAGGAGAAAACCTGAAGGTTTGGTCTGCCTTCACTGAGGGCACAGCAGAATCAACCCCCAAATACACCCAGACAACCCCAAAATCCACCGAGGGCGCAGCAGAATCCTAAATACGCCACAAGCACAGGGGAACTGGTGCCCAGTTCTCAGAGGCTGCTCAGAAAACCACACAAAACCTTTGCATTTAAATCCCAAACCTGGAGCACAAACCCAGGGAAGAGCCCCACTTGTTCATCCCTTCCCAGGAGCTCAGGGGTAACTCTTACCTTGCCGAAATCCCGCACGTCGAAGAGGTCGAAGGGATCAAAGAGGTCGCTGTTCCTTAACCCAAATTTGTCGTGGCACACTTTGAGGAAGGTCCTGATGTTCTTCAAACACAGAAACTGGGGGGAGAAAAAGGAGGAAAGGAGGGGAAAAGTGAGCGAGACCAGCACAAACTGTAACTTGAGATAGTAAATATCTCAATTATTATTATTATTATTATCTCAAATTATAACCTGAGATAGCAAAATAGTTAAACGCAAGACAAGTGGAGCAGGGACTGAGAAACTCTCGGTGCAAAGGCAGGCAGGAGTTTATTTGTTGTTTCTGAGGGTGTCAGGCTCCTGTGTTCTCAGCTGCACACCAGGAACACAACGCCCCTTTGAAAAACAAGTTTCTCCCAAGGTAACGTCGCAGAAGGGCTGCAGAAAACCCAACTTTTCCCTTTCAAGGTCGAAGGCAAATATAAATTACAGCTGATGTTGCACACAAGCCCGGTGTTGAACATTTTAACCATTTCCAGCATGACCCCATCTGGTTCCCTACAGAGGGGACACGTGTTACAGCAACAGGACAAGGGGGAATGGATTTAAACTGGCAGGGGGCAGGGATAAACGGGATTTTGGGGAGGAATTCTTCCCTGGGAGGTTGGTGAGACCCTGATCAGAGAAGCTGTGGCTGCCCCTGGATCCCTGGAATTGTCCAAGGCCAGGCTGGACAAGGCTTGGAACAACCTGGGATAGAGGAAAGTGTCCTTTCTCAGGGATCAAACTGCAATCTGATCTACAACATCCAACCCAAACCTTTGGTTATCCAGCAAGGCTGACTGGCAGAGCAACATCGAGTTTCTCTTTTAAAAAAATCCCGTCTTTGGCATAGCAATAAAAGCTTGTTTATCCACAATCCTCAGGGATTCTGAAGCCTGAGGGCTCCAGAGGGTCTTGCTCCTGGCAGCTCAGGGGCTAAAGAAGAGAAAAACAAAAACCTGCTTCGTTTTTGCAGCTGCATCACCTCCATCCTTCACCTGCTGAGCCAGGCAATGAACCTCCCTTCCTTCTGCACCCTCGCTGCAAAACACCTTCAATGTGTCCCCGTACCTTTAGGCAACTCTTCACTTTTTTTTTTTCCAGACAATTCCTTACAAATACCCAACAAACGTGTCAGAATCCTTCAGGAAATCAGCCCGTTCAGGGGGTGAATCAGCCCCGTGTGACCGCGGCAGAGGAGCCAAGCTGCCTTTGGGTGGGTTCCCTCAGCCTGCCTCTGTCACACGGCACAATCCCCGGCTCCCCGAGCCGCCACCAGGCACACACCACACAAAAACTTCACCCGGGGTTCAAAGAGAAAGAAAATAGCTTAATTTTCTCTTAATTAAAGGAATCAAAGCGGAGTCTTCGGGGCTGCGGTATCTCCGCAGACTCGTTAGCGCTGCTTTGGGGATCAGACACGAGGTTTTCCAGGCGTGGATTAGCAAAAACCACCTCATTAGCAGCGGGATGATTCACCCACACAGGGCAAGAAATGACCTTTTACCCTTGTCCCCCACGCCACGGGTGACAGCAGCGCTCCCCCAGCACGGGGGGTGGCGCAGGACAGTCCCATCGCATCAGAGCCCTCTCGTTAGACAAGCCACGTGCCAGAGGCAGAAATTGAACACGAATCTGGTTTTCTAGGGCATTCCTCTATCTCACATAAACACTGCAGTAAATATAAGTGTCTAGACTGGGAGGTTTTTCATTTTTTTTTTTTTTGGAACAGCTTTACAGGCTCTCTTGCTGACACAGGTTATTTCATAACTTTATCTCCCGGGTCTCTGCGAGAATTTTCACCCCAGGCTCCGTGCGCTGCTGCACTGCAGTCCCATTGATTCCAAGGTTCCAGCGTGTGCTTATTTTAAATCCTTTTAAGCCTCCAATTCTGCAAGTTAATGGCACGGGGTACGGCCACAATTACACACAGCAAGATGCAAACCTCCTCTGCAGAGCCGCCCTGCCCTTCTGCAGCGTTCCCTGCCCAGCTCCCGCTCACCCCAGGCCGGGCAGAATCAGAATCAGAATCACCAGGTTGGAAAAGACCTCCAGGATCACTAAATCCAACCTAACCTCAACTAAACCATGGCATCCAGTCTTTTCTTGAACACATCCAGAGATGGTGACTCCACCACCTCCCCAGGCCGACCATTCCAGTACTTTGTCACCCTTTCTTCTGCAGCATTCCCTGCCCAGCTCCTGCTCATGCCAGGCTGGGCAGCACCAAATCAAAATCACAGGATGGTTTGGGTTGGAGGGGATAGTCAGGATTATCCATTTTCAACCCCCTGCCATGGGCAGGGACATCTTTCTCCATCCCAGATTGCTCCAAGCCCCATCCTGGACATTTCTTCTCTGGGAAATCTGTGCCAGTGAAGGAACCAAAAGCCAAAAGTGATGTTGCTCAGACCCAATTCAGATGTGGAAACCACCTCACCACAGCTGGTCAGTGAGGAGGAGGCACCTGCCACAGCGGCAGTGCCCTCCTGCAGCTCCAGGTGACAGCAGCAAAGAGCCACCAACGCCAGCAGCCAGGCCCCAAGTGCCAGCAGGTGACAAACACCAAGGGAAAAGCCCATCATCTATTTAAAGGTGAAAAAAGACCTGATGTAAAACACAACACAATTAACCTGAGTCCTGCCCCAGCAGCTCTGGCAGCAGAGCAAGGCCACCACGCTGCCTGCAGGAAAAGCCACCACTCGGGGTGACAGCTGCAGGTGGGTTTCACCCTCACTCTTCGAGCACCCAAAAATCCAGGTGAGGACACCCAGCGTGGGTGTTGGCAGCACAATTCCCTCCTGGCACTTCTCCCGTGGCCAGCCTGCAAAGTGTCATCCCCTGCTTTTTATTTTTTTTGGCATTTCCAGGTCGCTGCTGATGGAGGATGATGAATTCTTGGCTCGGGACTGTTCCTCGACGGCCACATGTTAAAATGAGCTCCGATTTCACACGGGCTGTGCCGAGGCCGTTTTATTCACCAGTCAATCACACCTTTGGACAAGCAGGAGCAAAAAAAAGAGGGAGAGAAATCAATGTTCTCCACGGGGCTCATTCAGCACCTGTCAGGCCCAAAATCAGAGGTGTCATTTATCTGCCTGGAGTGCTGAGCAGGGTCCTGAGATCCTGGTGCCAGGAGCACCAACACCACAAATTCCCAGTCCTGCCCATCCAAAACAACCTCTGGAGCCACCAGCCATGGCTTGGGGGCATGGACACCATGCTCAGCTCTGGAAACAGACCTGAGACCACAGAAAATTCCATGGATACCAACGTTTCCAGGCTCTGGGACAGCCACAGAACATATCCTGGGGTGGGGAGAACATCCTGGGCACTGCAAAGCCCAGCAGAGAGGGAAATTAAATCCAGAGGGGAGAGGTGACTGGAACAGGGACGGGATTGTGCCAAACAGAGCAGGAAACCCGTCTGGTAAAACAGAACACCCTGAAGCCTGATAACAGATGAGAAAAGGGTGCTGAGCTCTGCCCCAGCCCTTGGAGGGTTGTAAAGAGCCAGCACCAGACAGAGGCAGCAGCAGGGCCCCATCACCTGCACCCACCCGGTTTCAGAAGAGCTCTGCTTATTTTTAACCACCCTGCAGAGTCATAAAGTGAATAAACTGATCTGAACTCCCTCTGGGAGCCCTCGGCCTCCCTCCTGCACACGGGGTGGCCAACAGCCCCGGTGTCTGGGACACCCTGGGACCTCCTCAGCAGATGCTCTCTTTAAAACACAGTTTTCATGATTTTCTCTCTTTTGCTGGATTCAGTGAGTTTAGAGACTCCTCAGATGATCACAGGGTTGTGCTGCTGGGGTTTTTGTGCCACTCAAACTCAGAAAGGTGCTGGAGGTGCCTTCAGGGGAGGTCAGAAAAGGGACAATTTGGGATAACTCCACTTTGCACAGGGCCACTGGGATCTCAGCAGGGACATGCCCAGCCGCCCCAGGGCAGGTAAAATGTTTCTGCAATTAGAAATTCCAGCTCTGGGGGTGGGAGAGGAATCTTTGGGAGGGTGTGGGTGACCCAGCCCCTCAGTCCTCCTCACACCCCCACCTCAGGCCCTCCCCGCAGTCCCTGAATGACTGGGCCCCCGTGGCACCTGCACTGACAGGACAGGAACCATTTCCAATGCAAATTCATCAGAGAAGAGCCACCACTGAGCACCTCGGGGTGGGCTGGAAACACATCCCAGCCCCAAAGGCTTGGAGGCCACACGTGCTTCTGACACCCCCCCAAAAACCTGCTCAGTTAATGGCAAAACTAAACCATTTCTGTTGGAAAAGACCTCCAAGATCGAGTCCAGCCACCAGCTCAGCACTGCCCAGCCCTCCACCAAGCCGTGTCCCTAAGTGCCACATCCACACCCCACTGAATCCCACCGGGGACGGGGACTCTGTTGCTTTCTGTTGCAGGGACAGACAAAAAGCTGGAGAATGCAGCAGCAGCTGCTCCACAGCCCAGCAGGGATCCCAGGTGGGGCCTGGAGGAGCATCAAAGCAGCCCCTGCTCCTTGGGATGGACATGGAAAGCTTGGGGACCTCTGAGAGACTTCTAAAAAAAACACCATAAAACACAAGGGAAGGAGAGAAGTGAGGAGGATGATTTTGCCTGGAAGGGCAGGAACATGCAGCAGCTCACAGCACTTTGGAAAGGGCCTTTAGGAGAAGGGTTGGGGCTGTGTGGGGAGCTCACAGTGTCACACAGGGCGTGTGGCCAAAGCCCTGGGCTGAAAATGTGTCCTGCAGCATGCAAGGAATGCTGGAGCTCTGCTGGGGGGAGAAAACCCCGCTGGTGAATGAGGAAAGGGACTTTCTTCAGCACCTCCTGGCAGTGATGTCACATTTCCTCTTATCTCACTGGAAAGCTCCGGGCGAGAAGTGAGTCCTCAACTGGAGGGGAGCTGGGAGCACCTGCTCATCACAAGCTCTGCAAACGGGCAGGGGAGGCTCTCTCCTTGGGAAAACACATCATTTACAGGGGGAAAACAGGTGTCCTGTGGCACAAAGCTCTGCAGAGAGCCAAAGGAGGCACCTCAGAGCCACGGCGAGGCCCCCTGTGCTACCCCGATGTTGCCAAGGGGCATCAAAGCTCCCTTGGCTTCCTCCAACATCAGGAATGGAGAGAAGGTCCAAGGGTATCCAGAGGGAACTGCAGGGCTGCAGCAATTGGGGTTAGGTGGTCCTTAAGGTCCCTTCAGACCCAAACCATTCTCTGATCTGAAGCTGAAAATCACGCCCTGTGTCTGATCTCTCCGAGGGGCTCTGCCCCATCCAGCTCCCCCGCCCACCAAGGGCTGCCCAGGACACTTTTGGGAGCAGCAGTGAGTCCAAAGCACCGGTGGAGCTCACATTCCACCCCCCAGCAGCACCCAGTCCCCCGTGGCTTTGTTCCTCTCTAGCTTCATCCCCATTGTCTCTGGTACAAAACCCTCCCTGCACAGAATTCCCCCTCGCATTTGGGTTCCAGTCGAAGCTCATCAATTACTTCAGATGGACAGATTAAATTTCAGGTTGTTGGACAGCAGATTTATCTATCGAGAAGTGGAGAATGAAATTATTTCTCAAACAGTTTAGCACTATTATTTCCCCCCCTTCCCCTTTCAAAGCCATTCCCATGGCTGAGAGCTCCAGGGTTGGGCAAATTCCACTTAGGGAGGCTGATTAATGAGCCTGAAACACTGATGAGGGCTGACCTCTCCACAGCTTCTCCTTCTCACATCCACTCACCAGCACCATTTATCCCCAGGAAAGCACCTGAGGGAATGCAGCCCTGGATTTTAGCAAACTCCCAGAGCAGGGCACTGCGAGGACTGGGGGAAAGCAGCTCCTGGGGGATGGATGGCAAGGCAGGGAGCAGAGGCTTTGCCCCCCTGAGAGTGGGAAAACCACCAAGGATCATCACCCTGCTCAAGAGGAGAAACCCTGAAGCTCTCCAAGGTTCCACCAGTGCCACGGCAAATTCACCCAAGGTGGTTTTTTTTGGGCTTTCTCACGGAATCCAGGAATCTCAAAAGGCTCCTGCATCCCGGTCTCCACAGCAGACTGACAAACCCAGGCTGAGCAATTAAATCTGAGCCTGGGAGCAGGAGAGTTCGGAGGCGTTGCTCAACCTGCCCACATCTGGCATCCTGGATGAACAGTTCCCTTCCACACTCCCCAAACCCAGAAATGCAGCTCCACCAAGGGAACTCAGTTAAAAAAAGGGTGGAAAAAAGGAAAACAAAAAAGGAAAAAAGAATGAAAAGAGAGATGTCTTAGCTCATCAAGCCCTAACCCCGTGTTTGCCTCACCCAGGATCACACATCACCCCAAAAACACGACCACGGATCAGAGATGGGACACGTGAGAAGCAAACCCTGGTGGGAGATGATGGAGAACCAAGATAACTCCGTGCCTGGGAAGGCCCCTGCAGAGAAAACTCCAAACATCTGGGCCAACCCAAAGGCTCTGAGTGAGACAGGGCTTGACCCGAACCGTGACAATCAGATTACAACAGACCCACTCAGCTGCTCTTGAGGAAAAGGGGGGATTGCGTCAGCCCAGCTAGAGTTACACTGCAATCTTCCAGGGAACTTTCCAGGCAGGCACAGTCCTCCTGAGGCAGGGGACGGAGCTGTGATGAACTCTGGACAGGACAGGGATGAGGAAAGCTCCGGGGCAGCTCTCAGATGAGTCAATGGCAGCCAGGTCGGCAAATGGAGCCCTGTCACGTCAAGCAGCCTGCAAGCCTGGGCTGATTCAGGACAGTCCCACAGCTCATATTATGTCTCTTTAAAACCAGAAAAAATGGGGTTTTTTCTGCCCTGAAAGAAGGGCCAAGCCCTGACACTTTTGTGGAACACAGGGTGGGACTGGAAGGTGTCTGCAACAGGGGGACTCCAGTGTCACTCATGCAAAGTTGTCCAAAGAGACAATTAAATGATGATCAGAGATGTAAGCTGAATTAAAAACCTTTATGTATCAGTTATAGAGGAGTCCCATATGAGTAGATTTTAAATACTCATTAATACCTGGAAGTGTCCAAGGCCAGGCTGGATGAAGTTTGGAGCAACCTGGTCTAGAGGAAGGTATCCCTGCCCATGGCTCTGATGAGCTTTAAGTTCCTTTCCATAAAATCTGTGATTTTAAGGTCCCCAAACACCCCTGAACTGACAGTAGACAGAGGAACATCCTCATTTCAGGGCACAGAGCAGCCACTGCTTTCTTTAAACGTCTCAAGAAATCTGATTTTAGAAATTCTGCCATCAGACCAACAGCACGAGCTCTTCCAACATCCAAAAGACTTTTCTGGGAAGATCCTGCATGGCTGCCACGGCCTTATTCATCCACCGTGGGTAAAATGCAATTTTAACCCTTGTTTGTGCTTTTGGGCCTGAACGTTGTCCTTGGTGTGCAGCAGGAGAAGGATTTGTTTTGTGTCCCTGCTGTGTGCAGAGCTGAGTGACACTGACTGTGAGCTCAGAGCTGCACCCCTGGGCACCACAGAACCTGAAAATCATGAAAACTCAAACTTAAGGCCTCCCTGCATCCCAGGAGAGGGAAATAACCCAGTGACAGGCACCATGACAACTCGGCTGGGTGACAGCTCCTGGGCTCCTGCCCAGGCTGCCAGCCACCCCCAGAGCCCTGCTGAAAACCGGGCCAGTGGGTTTGGAGAGAAACAACCCCAAAACATCCCCCCCAGGGGCCGGGATGGCATTATCAGGAGCAGACAACAAATTCTCAGAACGTTTCTCTTAACGGCACCAGGTAATGATGCTGAAAAGACACCCCCCAGCTCCTGCCTGGAGAAGGAATTAAAACCAGAACACTCCTCACGTTCTGCAGAAGCGACACAGACCAAATCAAGCCGCATTTTCACAAGACTGAGCCCAAAATGCGCTTTTCTAACAGGTCCCTGGGTGCTCGTGGCAGCACAGCAGGGCTCTGCGCTGCCATCAGCTCCTCAGGGCAGGGGCTGAGCAGCTCAGCAGCTTCTCCACCCCAAAAAAGCAGCACAAACGGGGTGGTGGGGTGCCCCTGGGCCAACCAAGCTCCTCCAACACGAAAAGCTCTCCTGTGCCACAGGACCTACAAGCCAGACCTGGCTTGGGGAGGGAGCAAACACTGCCCACAGCTCCTCTGAGCTCCTGGGTGATGGGCAAGGGCTGGGCACCGAATCTCCAGCTCTGGGCAGCAGCAGGAGCTGCAGCAGAGCCGGGGAAAGCAGCCTGGGGTGGCTGTGGCAGCACCTGGAGGCTCCCTGTGCCCGGGGACAGAGGGTGGACAGGCAGCCCCCAGGCCCTCGGGGTCACCCAGGGCTTCCTCCTCTCCTCAGCTTTAAATGATGAGTGATTTTTGTTGTGTTTCAGCACTGGGGAGAAGCAGCGCTGGGAGCAGGAAGGGCAGTTTGGTAATTTAAACCAATTTAAAACCACATTTAAACCGAGCCCGGGATGAACCCCCTGCACTGCTCCTTCCCTCCAGGAACAGGGAAATGTCAGAGTTTCAAACGATAAACCCACAGCTGGGTACTCAGAACCCCCCTGGCATCAGGAGAAACCCCCCATGAGTCTCCAGAAAGCTTCAGAGCACATCCCAAAACCTTTCTCGTCCAAACAGATCAACCCCAAATCCATCCCCGTGTCCCAGGAAAGGAAAACCCACCCACAGCCACAGGCACAAACACCCATTTTTTTTTTTTTTCTTCCTGCCTAAAGCACTTGTGCTGCCCTGGGCCATTTGCATTCAGGGTATCAGTTCCTCTCCTTTCAGCACTGCAAGGAAATTAATTAACTGAAGAGTAACTGCAAGTATCACCAGGCTTGGGAGGCCAAGACAGGAAATCTGAAGGTTAACCATCACATTTAACGCAGGCACGAGATAAAAATCAGGATGAACTTTGATCAGGGGGAGGATGAAGAGGCCACTGGCAAAACTGTGATGTTGGTTGGGTTGGGTTTTTTTTTTTTTTTTTAAGATTAAAGGCTGTATTTTATCAGTGAGATTTCAATTAAGCATTTTTCAGCCCTCGTGGGGGAAAGGGAGAGGTTTAATTCCTGACTGGAGAGCATCAAGCATCGTCACAATCACTCTGACACGCCAGGTGAGAAGCACAAGAGCTTTCCCTTGATCCTGGCGTCCTATTTGGAAGGAAACCCTAATTTTGGGAGGGATGTTCTGAGCCCCAGCAGAGGCAGGGCTGTCCCAAACCTGCCCCACGAGTGGCTCTGCACACAGAGCATCCCCCTGCCCGTGCCCTCCATTATCCCAACCCACACCACAGGAAGAAAACAGGCAACAACAACAACAACAAAAAAAGGAAATCACTTCCCATTCCGAGTTATTTTTTGCAAGGGTGGAATTTAAATGAGAGGCTCCAGCCAGAGCCGAGTCTGGTTCTGGGATGTTTCCTGAGGCATCAGGAGATTTGTTGCCACGATGAATTAAAGATCCTTCTGCAGCGAGCAGCGCTTAAATTTTGGCCACAGACTCCAAACCTCCCTGGGTTTGGGCACAGCCCTGACCTCCCCTGAATTAAAACAAGGGGAGCTTCATTTCTAACCAAATTTATTTCAACCTCTCCTTGAGGATGTGATTATTTTACCTTATCTGGAAGGCTTTTTTTTTTTTTCCCCCCTCCCTTCCCGAGCTCCAGAGGTAAAATTTACTGCCACAGCAACACAGAACAGAGTTCCTGCTCTGCATGATGAAAACAGGCTACAGAAAATTAATCTACTGGCTACTTAATTTGTAAAGCTGCTTAAAAAAGGTCAGGTCCCCAGCTCATAAAAACCACCAGTGAGAACAGATCCCAGCGATTACGGGAAACAAGGCTCTGGATATTTATATAAATTAATGCTTGGGGAGGATAACAAGATAACAGGACCCTCTAATTTAACACCCACATCCCGTTCCTGGCAGCTCCCAACGCTCATTTCTTACAGTAACACATCAGGGGTGCACCCAAAGCTGGAACCTGGGGCTAGAGGGGGGTTAGAAATCCTCCCAAAAAATCTCCTGGATGCTTTGACTGAACAGTTTCCAGATCTGGCTTCATGTTTCTGTTAAGGCAAGTCCTCCTTTCTGAGCCAGGCTAACAGGGGCTAAACACACACAAGCAGAGAAATATTTTTATCCTTTTTTTTTCTGTGCTCAAATAAGGAAGAACATTATTTTGTATTTTTTTCAAACTAGGCTTTCGTAAATTATTTCATGGGAAGCTGCACATGGGCACTGATCACCAGCACCAAGAGTTGTGCAATTCTGCACTGATTTATACCCAGTTAAGCAGGAAAACTCCACTGGAAAAACTCCCTGTGAGACAACGGGGAAATGCAGGGAGCCAACCCTGCTCCCCTCCGTTCCTGCACTGATTTGGGCCCTGTCAAACCCAGCTGTTCCCCCAGGACATCATTTCCTCTGGAACAACCCGCTCCAACCCAACGGGGGATGGAACTGGATGAGCACCCAGGCCCCTTCCAACCCCAAACCAGTCTGGGGTTCCATGGAACAGGATTCCACGGGGTATCCACCAGCCAGACAGGAGCAGCTCCACCAGACAGTGCCCCAGCAGAGCTGACTGTTAATTGGAATATCCCGAATAAACTCTGGAACCAGGGTAATTGCGTTTGCAGAGCGTTAGGGAAGGCTGGGTTGCTTGTGCTGCACCGGGCTAATTAATTTGGTACAATTTGAGGACGCAGAGAAGGCCCCAGGGACACGCTGGGCTGGACCATTAACGCTGTATTTTCAGCCAGAGGGGTGAAGAGGGGAGCTGGCAGCAGCATCTGATTCCTTCTCGGCTGCTCCACTCCACCTCCGTCCAAAGCCACCCACTCTGCTGGAGCAGGCTGGGAACTGTCTGGACAGGAAAGGACAATGTTTGGAGCTTAATGGGAGGGGATCAATAAGTCTAAACAGGCAGCAGCCCTAAAAAAAAAAGCTCACTGACCCACGAATGAAAGTGACTTTATCGACACAGTTAAGACAGCATCGACACCCAGTCAAACCCAGACTCTTCATTTCCCCTTTTTTTTTTTTGGCAGCATATCCCTGCTTTAATTTCCTAAGTACCACCCAACTGAAGTTAATTTTTAGTACAGCTGCATGTATGACTTCCTTCTGCTTTAAATTATCCCTTCTCTTAGCAACTGCCTCCACCAACACACACAGAGGGTGCAAAACTCAGGGAAGGATTTTTTTTTTTTTTTAAGCACAGAATTGAGGTGTGAGAACAAGCACGAAGGTTATTCTTTTTGTCAGGCTTATGTACGCTCAGGAGTTATTAAAAAAAAGCCTGGCTTAAGGAGGCAGCACGATGCATTTAAAAAGCCATCCAGCAAAGCATTAAGGCAGGTCCTGGCTCCCGTGGAAATGGCTGTGGCACACATTAGGCTGGGCTGTCGGGAATAAATGGTTCCTCTG
>VXBN01001790.1:324656-339777 GCA_013397395.1 Sinosuthora webbiana | reverse complement strand
GGGGGGGGACACCACGCAAAGAGGGGAAAAGGAAGGCTCTGCAGTGTTTTACGGGGCCGTAAACAGCCAGGGAAATAAAACATCTCTCCTAAGGTGCAGCTTCCAATGCGAAAAGCTCTTACTCAGAGCAGGGCCGTGGGGGAAAGGCTCTCCAGCTGCCGAGCGCCTCGGGGAGGGGAGCAAAAACAACATGTCATGTCAAGTCATCGTGACCCGTCACTTCTGCTTACACTCCAGAGCAGACAGAGAGGCTTTTCCTGCAGCACAGCCCGCCAGGAGCAGCATTCCCCGGGCAGGGATCGAGCAGGGACCAACATGTGTGTGATGGAGCTGTGGCAGAGGGCGCCCAGCCCGGGATGGGGTGATGGAGCCGAGCCCTGCACAGCCTCCCGTGCTGGGGATGGGTGTGGGAGGGAACAAAGCCTGCCCAGCTCTGGGTTTGGAACCTGGAGGCGCAGGCAGAGCACCTCAGGCCACCTCCCAAAGCACTGAGTGTGTGCCCAGGGGCACAGACTGACCCCGGGACAGCTGACCCCCAGGGTGTGCTCACACCCCTGATCCATCATTCCCCAGCTCGGCAGGAGGGACTAAAGGGATTTCATGGAGGTTTCGGTCCCCCTCGTCACCCCAATACCTCCTTCCATCCCCTCCTTCCACCCCAGGAAAACTTCCCTCAGTTAGCACTGAATAACCCAAGGAGCATCCAGCAGAAGTGGTGCAATGATCTGGAAACTGCAGCTCCAGTTTGGGTTCCCAGCCGTGTCACCTCTCCCCTGGCATGGAGCTGCTGGTCTCGCTCAGACAACTCAACTTTTGAACTTTTGTCCCTCCTCCAGCACATGGAGCTCCCCAGCTGCTCCGTGCCCGGCCAAAGTCGCCTCAACCACGGCTCTGGATCCTCAGGGAAGGGCTCCAGGGTTACACAATCACCAGGATGGAATCCTGCCTCCCTGCCCGCCTCCCAGGCAGACCCCACAACCTGAGGGCAGCACCCCTCCCACCCAGCCCGAGCTCCCAGGAGAACAGCAGAGGTCCCCTGGGTCAGATCCAGGCAGGAGGGACAGGCACAGCACCTGCACATTTCCTGCTTTACCCTGGACCACTCCATTCCTCACCCAGCCCATCTCCTCCACGAGGAGCTCCAAGGTCTCACACCAGGCCAGTGTGACCCCCAAATCTGCTCCCAAACCTTTTGGAAGGCTGGGAAATCCAGCTCAGCTCCCTCCCAGCAGCCAGAACCTCCTCTCCAAGCTCTCTCCAGGTTGGGAGTGCCTGCTGGGAAGCCTGGAGAAGGGACAGCATCCACGGAATGCTGTGGGGGACACACCACTGGGACTGTCCCAAGCTTCCTGGAGCTGGAAAAGGACCCATGTCCTAAGCCTGGGGCTCAGCACCATCCCAGGAGGAGGATGAGGAGGAGATGGAGAGGAAGAACTCACACTTCTGTCCCCTCCATGCAGCCACACACAAACAGGGACAGCAATAACCCAGCAGTTGAGTCCTTTCTGACAAAAAAACAAATAGCTGATTACAAAATCCAGCCCAGCTGTCTGTCCCCGAGGCCCAGGAAGGCAGAGGGACAACAAAGCACTCTGCCCAAAGGTTCTCCTCGGGCAGAAGGGGATCTGGGTGCTCTGCATTCCCAGATTATCTGGATAACCTTTGCCCAGGAGCAGGGCCTCTCTTTGCAAAGGGCCTGCTACCAAGTGGAGCTTGGACCTGGGAATCCATAACGCAAAAATAACCCAAAAAGTAACACAAATAACCCAAAGTAATGAAAATAGGAACACATAAGTGGCTTTTTTGAGTATTCACATGCACTGCCAAGGGAGATTCCTCCAGAACCAGGGGTGTGGAAGCAGCCCGCAGCACCCTCCCCACACCTGGCTTCTTACAGTGCCTTAAACCCACAGAAGTTAAATCCAACAGTTGTTTGGGGTTTTTTTTTTTCCCCCAGGAAAGTTCTGCAGAGGGTTTTTTTATTCCCAAAAACACCCAGGGACAGCAGGAGGAGCCCCGGGCTGGGCACAACCTCCATCATCCCCGTTATCCTGGGAGTGCAGGGAGCACCGCAGGAGAATGGCAGAGCTCAGGAGGGCAGCCTGGGAGAGGCTGGAAATCCACTCCAGTCAAACCCCAACGAGCTGAGCCAGCCCTGGGTGGGATGAGCAGGCAGAGCCAGGAGGATTTCTGTCCAATTTCTGAGCTAAACCCTCGGTGGGTGGAGGGAGGAGAAGCTCCACATCGATCCTCCAGCGCTCAAACGTGCCAGAGACAAACCCAAGCAGTTATTAAGGCACCCGGAGCACAGACAAGTCAAACATCTCTTTTTGTGTGGGGAGCAGCTCCTCCTGCCTCAGCAGCAGCAGAGGCAGGTAATGACAGCCCTGCTCAGGTGAATAACGGGTTTCTGTGGAGGCAGAGCACTCCTGACACCGCGCCCGTGTCACACGGGATCCTCACACCCTGACACTGTCATTAGAGGAGCTGTCTCTCAAAAAAAAACCCACTAAATCAGAGGGGGGAAAAAAAAATAATAGCAAAACAAGATTTGAGCTGTGCTACATCTGCTCAGAGAAACACAGATTTTCCCTGTGAAGAGACCCTGCAAAACCTGGGGGCTACAGGGGGTTATTCCTTCCCTGTTATTCCTTCCTACAGGTTATTCCTTCCCTCTGCCCTGGCTCAGGGGGTTCAACATCCATGCACACACAGAGCCCAAACTTTGGCAAGTTCCTCCCTGCCCCTCTGGGTTTATGAGGCTGCTTTCCACCCCCTGAAGTCTTACTCTCACTCCTTTCATTCACATCCAGTTAAATCAGGTGTTTAAGATGTTTTTTGTCCTCACATAAAACAGGTAATTCCATTCACTCCGTTCTTGCTCGTGCAGCCCAAAGCTGAACGTGGATTGGCTTCAGTTTAATTTTTGTTATTATACAAGGAGGGGGATCCAGAATCCTCACCAATCATCGTCCTGGGTTTTATAAATTTTAAAACCTGGGCGTTTTAAATTGGCTTTCAAGCCCGCGAGGCTTCAGAGAACACTTCAATCACGTTCTCCTGCGTTTCCCCAAAGCCAGGAGAGCAAAGTTTGTCTGCCTTCCCCTCGAGGAGAAATTAAACTGACATATCACAGGACTCCAGCAACAACACCAGGGGAGGGAAGAGTCACAGAAATATTTGACCTCAGTGCTGGTGATGCTGTGGGTCACACACCTGCCCAGGGACGCTGATCCCTGGGGGTGATGAAGGACGGAGAGGGACCAGCACGGGGAGCACATCCTGGAAGTGCCAACACAAACCTGCAGCTCCTGGTGAGCCAAAGTGCAAGGAAAAAAAAAAGAGATTTTCAGGAGCATGATGTGCAGGGATGCCACCCACTGGACCAGGTGGCTGAGAAAGCAGGAGTTATTCCCAGAGATATTAAATATTCCCACACACACACAGCCAGCCCAGCCCAGGCTCACCTGGCAGACTGAGCCTGCAAAAAGAAATCTCAAGGCAGCAAGAAGCGCTCCTGGCTTTGGGTGAAAGGACAAAACAAAGGGCACCCAAAGGAGCCTCAAAGCCCACCAGAGCCCCACAGCCTGGTCCTTTCCCACTGCCAAGGTGCAGATTTTGCCCACGCTGCCAAAATTACCAGGAACGATGAAAAACGCAACGAGGCTTCGTCTCCCGTCAATAATTTCATTTATTTTTCCTGTGCAGGCTCTCCCCCCACCCCGGCAGCTGTATGCTAATTCCCCCTCAGCACTGCCTTATTATCACCCGGAACAGATGTTGCAGCCACTCCAAAATCTGGAGGTTACAAAAACTATTAACCTAAGCTGGGCTGAGCTGGGGAGGGGGCGAGGAGGAGGGGACAGCTCAGCCCTGTCCTTCTGTCACTGGTCCCAGCCAGGCTTTGCTCCCCCTGCTCCAGCTCAGCACCCACAGCAACGATGGGGAGCCCAAACTAATCCACAAAAAACGCCCCCAAATCTTATAAACCGAATTTAAAGAGATCAAGGGAGATGCGGGGATTTACTTGCTCCGAAAACTCGGAGAAATTAGCTACGAGATCCCCCCTGGGTTTTCAACTGGGCACAAATGGGGATGCAAACAGCTCTTCGGGGTTTTTGGGGTTTTTTTTGAGGTGTCTTTTTGCAAACAAAGTCATTTCAACCCCGGATGAATCCAACTGCGAGAGGTTTAGCATTCCCCATGGAGTTCCTTTCTCCAGAGCAGCCCCAGTGTGGCTCCTGGAGTAATTAATGCCAGAATCTATTTATGACCTTTGAATAAATTGTTCTTTTCTGAAGGGAAAGCTGTTAAACACGTTAGCAAATATAATTAAGAGGGGAGGGTGGGGGGGGAGGGATGACAAAAATCTGGAATTAAATCTCTCCTAATTAGAAATGCTCCTTGCAAAACAACCTGGCTAAAGCCCCACTCTCAGGCAGATACTGGAGCTTCATTAAAGCCTCCTCGTTACCTTTCCCGAGATAACCCAGCTGCCAATAGGAGGAAAATTCACTTCTAACCTTGGCCACCTCTAAGAAAATAAAAAAAAAAAAGGTATTTTTAGGTGTTCTCCACGTGGGGAGAGCTTGGGGACGTGCACCTGGACACGCTGAGGGTGGCAAAGGCAGCGAGGGAGAAGCAGAAGGTTTGTGTGGCCTCTCCCCCTGTGACCAAAGGAACAGGTCTGGCTGCTCAGGGTACCTGACCACGTTTTCTGCACCCCAGGTGAAGTTCTCAGCGGTGGGAGGCAGATTGCATCACCCAAGCAGCCAAAAGCTGCAGGGAGTGGCAGCAATGGGAAGGTGGGAAAGCCCTTGGAAGTTCTCCCTCCATCAGGGTGAGCATGCCAACCCCTGGAGAGCCCAAAACTGATGGGTGAGGAAAGGGTTAAAGCCAGGCCACAAATTCATGATGCCACCACGGAGCCTATGACCCACTCAGGGAGGATCCACATCTGGCAAGACCCCAGGTTAAACTTTTTAATTATTTTCAGAAAGCCCTTCAAAAAACTCGATTTTTTTTCTGTAGAAATATCCGTGCTCGAGCCGTGCCCGCTCCTGAACCCCCAGTGGGCTCCACAGACAACAGCTGGGAGATGCTCAGTGAGCCAGCCACGGGGAGGGACACACAGGAGGGGCAGGGAAACCTCCCTGGGAATATTCACTCCCAGCACACAGTCTGGGCAGCTCAGCAAACCTCACATCTCATGCCCTGCAACCCTGAAAAATTCACTTTTTTTACAGGCAGCCCCATATTCCCAGCAATTTCACCCTGAAAAATTCACCTTTTTATAGGCAGCCCCGCACTCCCAGCCTTCCTCCTGGGATGGTTCCTGCAGGGCTGGCTCCATGCCCCTCGATCCCTTGACCACACAACGTTTTTAGGTCTGTTTTGCAGCACCCAGGGCCACACTGTGCCGAACAGCTGCTGCTCCAGCAGCAATTCCCAGAAAACGGCCCCCCAAACCCTGCAGCAGCAGCAGAAGGAAAATAAAGATATAGAAGCTGATCTATAAAGGGAGAAAAAAAAATCCCCCATAAACTCCTCTGCTGGGTTTACTAGGGAATTTTCTGGTTTATTTTCTGTTGAAAGGCACAATTCTCCCACAGCTATGGGAGGAAAAGTCTCTTTTTTTTTTTTTCCTCTTTTTTGTCTCCTCCCCTTCTCCAAGGCCCACCAGTGATTTTCTTGGAAGATCACTCACATGAGAAAGTGCTTCCCATAAACACAAAGGGTCTGGATGTGCACACGAGCCTGTCCCAACGCTGTGCACATTTCCTGTCCTGGGGCCATGCCACTCAGCCTGGGATTTCCAGCCTTCAACACACTCCAGCTCTTAAAGAAATACGACTTTATTTACATTTAAATACGTCCCTGTATTTCACACCCTCTGTCTCTAGCCCGTGTTTTAGATATAAAACACATTTATACCATCACAGATCTCCCATCCTCACTGCTCCTGCCACAAAGCCCAACCTCCCGAGGAGCAAAGCTCTGCTTTGGGAAAAAAAAAAACCTGTATTCCTGCATGGACCTGGGTGCTCTGAGGGCATTCCAAGGCCTGACAAACCCAAAGGAGCCAAAAAACAAAATTCATCCTGGAAAACAAAACCAGCAAAAACCATCTCTGTGCTGGGCAAGGATACAGGACAGACCCTGCCGTGGGGTTTTCCTGCAGGAGCTCTGTCAGGGGGCACAGGGAGGGCCTGGCTGGACATTTGTTCTCCGAGTCCCGTGGATTTTCACGGATAATTCTGCGTTTGAGGCGCCGACACACAAATCACTGCTCCTGCTCCTCCCCTTCCCCGGCCACAAACCTCCCCTGCTCCCTCCCCGGCCCCCTTGGAATACCAGATGTTCCATTTAGCTGTAAACCACCATAAAACTCGACAAAAGATACGAATGCTACAAAAGAGCCAATTTACTTCCCCCCGCCCTCCTCCATCAGCGTTAAGGGGAATGCTGGAGGAGAAAAAGCAAATTTCCTCTGTGGGAACCTTTTAACCTTCCCCCTTCTCCTCGTTTACCAAATCCTGGTGGTTTGGGGGGCCAGAGCAAGGGCAGGCACAGGCTCAGGGTGCCTGGTGGGGCACCAAGAGAGGCACAAACCACTCCCAGCACAGCCAAGGGCAGCTGGCAGCATCTCCCTGCGCCAAGCCAGCCCCGTCACCTGAATACTGAATTATATTTAACTCCTGTCGTGACATGTGTGAAGAATTACAGGCATGGTCTGGGAGAGGGCACTGTGCGAGATGGGAGATGATTCCCAGGTCCAGCAAGGCTGGAAAACCCAACCCTGAGAAGCCCAGAGGCAGCAGGGTGAATAAAATCTGATTTTTCTGGTGGGTCTGTACCACGGGCAAGGCCACGGAGTCCACTGACTCCACGAGGAGCAGAAGTCAGGATATGAGTCAGGCTGGTGGCTTTCCAAGGAGGCAGAGGAGGCTCTTCCAGCCGAGTCCTGGCTGTCCAGACAGGGCAGGCCCAGGGGTTACAGAACAGGAAGAGTTTCCACATCACCTCCTCAGAGAGACCACGGGCGCTGGGCAGAGCAGGGACGAGGGGCAGGCACATCCTTTGTCCTGGGCCAGGACATCAGGGTCAAACTGCTGCTGGGGGACTCCAGAAAAGGGACCCAAAAAGATCCAAAGAGGTGGCCAAAAAATCTGCTCTGCAGGACTTGAGAGACAAGGCTGGGAAATGTGATGGCCAAACTGCTCTGCAGTGACCGTGGGGGAGGTGACTGATGTTTTCCCAGAGCCTCCACAGACCAGCAAACTGATCCATCTGCACCTGTAATTTTGTACAATTCCTGCCCCAGTGGATGGCTTTAGGTAGAGCACAAACACCCTCTGACACAGGAGGAGGGGACTCAGACAGATATAAACCCTTCCAGCTTAGGGCATCTTAAGCTAAACCTCACTGCTAACACGGACTACACTCCAGGGCTGGGCTAGTCCAGGATCCCAAACACTCCCAGAAGCACAAAATGTGCAGGGAAATAACAAATCACAGCCAGAGGGGGCTCAGCAGAGTGACAAACCCCAGGTACGAGACACCTGCAGAGCAGCACTTTCTATATTTGTTATATACAAAGTTCTGTGACTGTTTGCAACCTCCAGCAGCACCAAGCAGCAGCCAGGAAGGGGAGCCCAGCCCTGTCTGTCCATCCCCTGGATATCTGGGAGGCTCCAGAGGGTGGAGGGCAGAGTTGGACCATGGGGTGAAGCACAGCCCTGAGCTGCAACCAAAGAAAACACCAGGCAGGGAGGAAAAGTCGCTTTGATTAGAAACAGACCTTTCCCCCAGGCAGTTTTCCTTGAAGGGGAGATACAAAAGTAATTTCATCAAGGCAGAGCCTGGAGTTGTCAAAGGCAGCCCGTGATTAAGCTGCCCTGAGAAGGGGAAGGTCCTTCCCCCTCCTGTAAAAGCAGCACTGAGGTTCAGAACCAGCAGCACACAGGGCAGGTGAATCTGGGGGGTGACACAGGAGTCACCCTGAGCCCAAATTCCACCCCTGGGGCTCCTGCTGACAGCAGAGCTGGGGGTGACACTGCAGGGACAGCACTCACCAGCAGCCCCAGGGCTGTGGGGATGCTGCAGGGACAGCTGGGCAGACAGATGGACTCAGCATGAACAGGACAGGGTCACCCTGATGGGCACTGAGCAAGAATTGGGGTGGGAGCAGAGCTCTGAGAAACTAAAAGAAGCAGCCACAAGATTGTTTGACGATCACTGGAAGTCCAAAAGCACAAAGTGATGGCGAGAGTGGTGTGAGGAAATAAAAAATTATATTTAAAAAATGCTTCACAGCTCAAAGAAGGTGGATCTGTGATTTAAGAGTCAAAGAAGAGTCTTCATTTCCACCCCTCCATCAATCCTCTCCAGCCCAACACAGGCACCTCAGAGCCCTGCACCCTAAATCACTGGGATCCTGATCCTCCCAGCCCAGCTCTGTCCCAAAAAGCCCCAGCCCAGGCTGTTGGGATTTCTGGGATGAGCACATTCAATCCTTTTCCCAACAGCCCTTGAGGAGAGTCAAGTGGAGAAGGGAAGCAGCTCCAACACTGGGAAGAGGCTTGGTCTCACTAAGAAACGGATCAAAAATTTGCCCTCGGGTCAGTCTGAGGCAACATTTCTGTCCCTGCCAAAAACCAGGTCCCTTCTGGCTCCAGATGAGCAGGAGGAAAAGGGTCCACATCCCACCCCACACAATCCACCCCGAATTCCCTGATTTCCCTAATTCCTCACCCAACTGCGACCCAGCCACGGCAGCTGAGCAACGCCAGTGCCAAAAACAACCCTCCTCTTCCTCCCTGGAGGGAGCCAGCCCCGAGGCACCCCCTGCTCCTGGCAGGGCACCCCGGATCTCCACCGGGCAGGATGGACCAGCCAGGCGTTTTTTACGGCTCATCAGCAGGCTGCCGGGAGGGCTGGCAGCTTCCAAGCCCGGTCCCAGCGGGAAAAACAACCAAAATTTCCTCTTTTTTTTTCGATTTTGTGTTTTTAAAGGCATCTATTCATCCAAGAGCCCCCTTGCTGGAAGGGGTTTAACGCAGGTATTTACCTCTCATCCATCGTTTAAGGGGCACAGGGAAAATAGAAAAATAAAAAGTTTTTGCTGCTTTTCAGGCTGCCTGGCACGGCCCTCAGCATCCATCCAACACCCTCCACCTCCTCCTGCCCCACCAGAATATTTATGAGCCTTCAGCTGCAGGTTCAATCAGATCCTTCAGCCTCATATGGCCACGAAGAGGGTCCTGCCCCCGCTGACACGAGGGTTCAGGGCTCTGCTTGGCGCCCAGAGCGGGGCTGGGCAGGAAGAGCGCGAGCAGCTCCTGTTTTTGCAAGGAGCTGGACACACAGAGCACCTTTTTTTCCCCTTTGCGAGGCTCAGCACATCCAAAAAGGAAGTCGGTGAGACACAGTAAACAGGGATATGTAACGAGGCCATTTTTTTACAGCCCTTTTTTTTTTTTTTTTCTGGAACAGAACTCCATTTCGAAAAGCAGAGAGTAAATAAAAAACAAAATAAAAAAAAAAAAAAAGCCAGAGGAGCTGAGCAGGGTAAATCAGAGTGACTGCACAGATCTTGCTCAAAGAACCCACCCTGATAATACTGAATTATATTTAACTACTATCATGACACACGGAGGTAATTACAGGCGTTGTGGCTGTAAAGCCTTCAAAGGGGCAACGTTAAAAACCCCCAAAGCCTCGTGAACACTCACCTGCACCAAAACCCCTCCTGGCTGTGCCTCCATCCCCCCCGTACCTGGGGGGGAGGCTCCAAGCCACCTGCTCCCAGGTGTCCCAGCAAAACCAGCAAAGAACAGGATTTTGGTGGCAGATGAAGAGAAGGAACAGCAGGCAGGGAGGAATGACAGCTCAGCCGGGTGCGGGGCGTTGCAGCCGTCAATCCTGGCAGGCAGTTTGTCTGCCTGCATCCTCGGCAAGAGCAGAGCAGAGCAGTGGGCAGCCCCAGCCATCGCTCCAATTACCTTTGCTGCCTCTCATCAGCCCCCGGGGCCCAAATCAAACCTCCAGGAGCCGCAGGGAGGGGTGGGTTTCCCTCTGGAGAGATGTCAATATGCTCCAAAATAAGAATCCTTAATGGGGACTGGCCATTACTGCGAACTTGGGGTCTGTGCACGCTCCAGGGCGTTCGTCCTGTGGCTGTTTCCCTTCCAGAATCCAGGAGGTTCTGGAGCAGGGAAAATAAAGATACTCAGCAGTGTCCAGGGCAGCCTCTGAGGAGGGGTGAGCGCAGTGTGGGAGTCTTGATGTTAAATCACAAATCACATCACAACAGCTTCGTGGGGGCAGCGATTCCCACCTCCCTCAACACACAGAGAGGGGCTCAGGGGTTTGGGGGGGGTTATTGCTCCTTTCTCAATTAATCCATTTAATTCTCCCTCAAATTAATCCATTTTCCTTCAGCTGCAGAGAACGGGAGCAGAACTGCCCTTCACAGCATCCCCAGCAGGCTGAGCTCAGCCACCCGGGCACCTTCGACCTTCTGGGGCAGATTTTGGTGGTTTTAGGTGGATTTTTTTGGGATCCTCATGGTTTTGGTAGCCCTGGGTGGATTTTGGTGGGCTGAACCAGCAGAGGAGAGGCGGGGATCAGGAAATTCCCAGACCTCCCCCAGTTTTCCTGGAGAATTCCTATTCAGCTCCCCCCACACTTGCAAAGGTGTCTGGCACAGCTGGTGCAGCCCGTCCACGAGGTCTCTGCTCCTGCAGCAGGCTTCCCTACCAACCTCCAAACACATCCAAGGCCCTGTCAGGAAGGATTAATTTTATCTAAGACAAATGAAAAAGAAAAAAAAAAAAAGAAGGAAAACCTCACAAAACTCCCAGCACCAAATATCAACCTCACCCAAGCACTCAGGTGTTTTACTGCCCCCATATTTTTTTATGCTGAAACACAACTGGGGAGTCATTTAATTGGTATTTGACCAGACACTTAACAAAATTAAGATTTCAAACCTAATTACTGATGAAAACACAAAGCTTGAAGATCTCCATCTCACTCACAGGAGCAGCTGCAGCACAGAGTGACAGAGGACTGGAATTAGGATGGGGAATGGGGAGAGGAGTGGGGTTTGGGGCAGGGAATGCAAACCAGAGGGCTCCCACCCTGCTCCCATGTGCAAATCCAGATTTGCACCACACTCTCCCAGCTGGCTGCAAAATCTACCCTGAGTGACACCCCCAAAACTCCAACCACACAGTGACAGACACAATGATCAATCAGCACCCAGGGCAATCACCCTCGTGCCACCTCCCAGCTCTCCAGAAACAGTCTCTGCAGCAAAAGCAACGAGCAGAAATGAAGTTTTTTTTTACTCCAGGCTCATCCAAACCGGCCTCACATCCAGCTGCTCTCAGAAGAGAGCTGGGACTCAAGATTGTTTTTCCTGTTTATTTTCTTGGCCACTCTGGAAGTTCTTTGGGTCATCCCATCCTCCCAGGCACCCACCAAACACCAGATTTGGGGGCTCTGGACATGAAAATAAAGCAAATTTCAGAGTGTAACCTAACGGGGTGATTTGCCTCATTTATTTAATTAAGCATCATGTATTAAAGCCCTGCTGCAGAGATGGCTTCTGTGCTGAACAAGCACAGGGAGGTTTTGTGAGGAGGCTTTTGGGAGGACAGGGACACCAGCCCCTGCAGCCTCCCTGTGCTGCCAAGGNAGCACAGGGAGGTTTTGTGAGGAGTTTTTTGGAGGACAGGGACACCAGCCCATCTCCCCACAGCAGCCCCTGCAGCCTCCCTGTCTCCAACATCACCTCCCAGGAAAAACAAATCAGCGTGGAAAGGGATTAAAAAAAAAATAACACACAAGTGCCTGGATCTCAAAGAGTTCCTGCACAGAGATGTGATTTCACCTCTGGCCTTCGAAACGCTGCTCACCCCCGGCAAAAAAATGTGTTTCTCATCACACACCTGCACAGCCCCACTTAATTCAGCGGGAAGGGTGGATGACAGAGCGTGGCTGGGTGTTTCAAGTCTAGCACTTGTCCCCTGGCATTTTACCTGATTCATAACAACAGGAGCTCTCTAGTGAAGCAGACAGCTGGGCAGCCAGTCCAGCCAGCCAGGAAAAATCTGCATTTATCATCAGAAACGACCTCTGAAGTTCTGCCTCGCGCATCCCTGCCCCGTGTCTGAGCACATCCCAGCCGGGGTGGCACAGATGGATTCCCACATTGCTCCTCTGAAATTTGGCCTGGAGACACTGAACTGCTCCCCCAGAGCCACAGCAGGCCTGGGGCATCCCAGGGGTGTTTGTCCCCTCTGTGGGTGGGCTCAGCCCCTTCCTTCCCTGGGCTGCCAGTGCAGCAGAAGGTGCCTTTGACCACCCTGAGAAGAAGCCAAATTCCCAAAGCCAGGAATTACCTAAAGAGCACCAAACACATCAAATACAAAGCATGACTCCTGAGTGGTTTGGAGCATCCTCTCCCACAGCAGGGGATGCTCTGCAGGTCCTGTGGGCTCAGCTCTGTGCTGCTCCCCTCTAACGAGCTGATTTTCAGAGAGAGAGCCACCAAAGCCATCCCCATCAGCCCCCTCACACATCCCCCAAAGCTCTGAAAGCAGCCAGGTGGGAGAAGCAAAAAAGCAATTTTATTACAGACAGCAGGGCTGTAAACTCTCCCCTACAACCAGGACAGCAAGAGCTTCCTCTCCAATCTCCAATCCACGGGATCCTCCCTGGATCACAGCTCCCACAGAACCAGAGTTTAGGCTGGAAAAGCCCTCTAAGATCAAGCCCATAACACAGCAAAATCTGCCACCAAACCACGTCCCCAAGTGCCACTTCTTTAAACCCACCCTGGCCTCCCCACACAGCAGCTACAGCACCAAAATCGGCTTTGTAGGAGTACAGTATTTCCTTTAAACACCCCCAAAAAACCCCAAAACACATTGTGCCATCCTCAGCACGTTCTAGGGAAGCTCCAGCCCTCCACATCCACAGCTCCCGCACGGCAGTTTATATTTGGAAACGTCAGCCCGAGCGGAAAACAGTTTGATCAGTTCAGAAAGCCAAGAGGAAATCTCCCAGCATTGTTCCACGCCGGGAAAGAGGCATCAGGACGTGTTATTTATGCCCGGGCCGCTTTCACCGCGGGGCTGGGGATTCCCATTCCGGTGCTTTGCGGGATCAAGGACATCCTGACAGCGAAGAAGTGCCCTTTGCTCTCCCCCAAAGAGGGGCTCCGAATCTGGGTGTGCTCAGCCACAGCAGCCACCCCAGCACACGCGGTTTGTGCCTTGCTGGGTGAAGGGGACAAACAGCTGGAAAAAAAAAAATAAAAAACAACCCACATTGCCCTGGAAGGAAACTCCAGCGGAAAAAGGGAGAGGGGTTTGCTTTCACAGCACAGGAACCGAGCTCATGCGGGCATGGGAGGTTATTTATCCTTGAAGGCTTCAGCGAAGTTAAAACACACAAAAGTTTCCCTTCGATTTCACCGCTAGAACCTGTTGTTCCAAAATAAAAGGCGGCACTCACGAAATGAGCTCGTCAACACAGGGGCTGCCGGCGGGCAGGGCACAACCCCCCCATTTCATTTGTTTCTAATCGATTTCACTTCCCGATTCCCATGCAAATACCTACAGCTCAGCTTGCAAAAACACCAGAGCATCTAGACCCAAAACAACCTGAGCTGATTTTACTTCTTTTTTATTTTTTTTTAAATTTTTTTTTTCCGTTCGTTGAAGCCTCCCTCCACCAAACCAACCAGGAACTGGAAACACTTCCAAGGATGGAGCCCTTTTAAAGTACCCAAAGGCACGATGAGAGGCGGGCAGAGGACAGGGCAAGGGGGTCGGGATGCAATTGGGGTCCCTGACATGAGCCCCCCATCACCTCCCGCCACCGGAGCAGCTGCGGGGATGCAGCACCGGGGCTCGGGCACGGCACTGGCCTCGCTCCCTGCCCGGCAGAGCACCAGAAGTTCGCGTGTTTTCATAAATTTATTCATTTATTTTGCTTTCAGTCTCCCCAGCCAAAGTTTCGTCCCGGCGCCCGCTCCTCCCGCACATCTCAGACGAACCAGCGCCTCCATGAAAACCCCGAATAATCCCATCTCCTCCTCTCAGCCTCTGTTAATTTGCTTTTGTTTCGCCATGACTGTAAACACAAGGGGGACGTTTCCCCTCCTCGCCGGGGTGTTCTCTCCCCGCCCCGCAGCCTTTCCCATGCGGCTCCCCCGGCGCTGGACCGGCGAGAAACCGGGGGGATAAAGCCTGGGAGGGGCTGCCGGGCACCGGGGGGGTGAACACAGACGGTCTCACACTCATCCCATCCCATCCCCGCATCCCCAAGTTGCGCGAGAGCAACAGGGATCCAGGCGCTCCTGGGAGGTTCCCCACCCGACCACCCCGTCCATCCATCGCTCCCCTCCTACCTGGGACATCTGCGGCCTGAAGTTGATGTCCTTGAGGTCGATGGAGCCGGGGGAGAGGTTGTGGAGCAGCTGGCACAGCAGCACCCCGTCCCGCAGCGCCTGCGCCAGGTCGAAGACCACCGCCGAGGGCCAGACCACCCGGTGGTTCGGGGGCAAAACTTTGCAGTCGATGAGCCAGCGGCCGCACTGCCGCCACTCCTCCATGGCTGCGGTCTGCTGGATCCCTCCGGCCTTCCTCCTCCTCCTCCTCCTCCTCCTGCCGGCGCTCAGGGGCCGCGGGCAGCTGCCCGAGGGGCCGCAGTGCTCGGCGGCNCGCGCTACCGCCCCGCTCCATCGCCGCCCGCCGGCCCCGAGAGCATCGCTCCGCGCCGGGGCTGCGAGCGGGAGGAGGAGGAGGAGGAGGAGGAAGAGGAGGAGGAGGAAGGAGGGCGGCGCGGAGTTTTCCGGCGGAGGGCTGCCCCTGCCCCCGCTGCGGCCCCACCGCCTGGGCCGGGGTTAGGCGCGCCGCATCCTCCGCGAACAAAGCGGCGGATGGACGGACGGACGGACACCGCGCACGGCGGGGCCGCCCCCCCGCGCAACTCCGCGGCGCTGCCCTGTGGAAACTTGCGCCGCCGAGGGACCCCACCTGCGCGGCCGAGGCGGGGAGCCGCCGTGGGTGCGAGTTTTCTGCCCGCCCCGGGCGGCGGAGCAGCC
>VXBN01001790.1:278888-312961 GCA_013397395.1 Sinosuthora webbiana | reverse complement strand
TTTTTTTTTTTTTTTTTGTCCGAAAAAAAAGCAGTTTCAATAAAACTCTGTGTCGTATGCATACATATGAAATCATACTGATTTCAGTGAAGTTTCCCCTGGAAAACAAAGTTAAACTTTGTTCATTCAAGAAAAATTCTACCATAAAAATTTTAATTTTTTTTTTTTTTTCTTTTTTAAATTCTTAAGTTTAAAAACGTTCTTTCAAACGTCGCGTGTTCGATCGTTTCGAAGTTACTCCGTGACATCTGGACTGAACGTGCCATGCAATAAAACCCAGATAAATAAATGCTCTGTTGCTTCAGTTCCCAACTCATTTAGGGACTGCTGCTACTTTACTCTGGACTGGAAACATCTTTTCTTTCCTGGAGAAACTCAGGATGTACGAGAGGCACCCCCCATGGACATGGTAGGGATAAAGAGCACTACAAATAAGCTGGGAATAGAAAAGTGTGAGGACCAACAGCTGGGAGCGAGGAGTCACCAAATTCTCTCCCTCAGTCGCGCCAAAATGGATTTCCTCCTTGCTCCGTTTCGTTGGGAACACCTCGCTTCCCACGCGGAGTTTCCCAGTAAGTGGAAGCCCAAGATGCAGCTGGTGGATCAAAGGTGTGCAGGAGGTTCTTCCCGTTCCTTGGCAGGTTGTTTTCCACGAAAATCCCCAGGCTGGGATGCATTTCCAGCTCCAACAGGGATCCTCCTCCCATCGCTTCACACGAGGTTGTCAACCCTTTGGCCTCCAACTTTCCCGACTAATTTTGGTGGGACAGCCAAAAATGAGCTCCTTGTGGCTCCTTGAGGGACGTCTGTGTGCTCCAGGGGCTGCTCCTGGTGTCCCAGGATGGTGACAGAGCTGGAATTCCCAGATTTTTTTTGTGGCAGTGATGCTGTCGCCTCCGGTCTGTCCTCCCCACAGAAGCCACCACCACAGCTCAGGGTCAAACGTGCAGGAAAAGGTCCCAGGAAGGGAGAACTGGGAGTTTGTTTATCCAAAAGCCAGTGGCAGTGAATTGGTTGCAATTATTCCTTAAAATATTCCTTGGTTTTGATCATTCAAGTCGCAGGGAACAGGAGAAGCGCGGGTGAAACCCAACCCCGTTAAAAAGAAACCCAAGCTCTTAATTAGGTGAATATTACATTTCCTCAGAGTAAATTCTGAAAATATGTTACCAGGGGATCTGTCTGGGGGAAGGTTTTGTAAGGGCAGAACTTAAAAAAAAAAAAAATAAAATCAGAACTGAATTTCATTGTTAACGGAAAAGAAAAACCATGAATTTCTGTAAAAATCAGAACATTTTTCTGTGGGAAAGAATTTCAGTAAAAATCAGAACATTTTTCTGTGGGGAAAAAAGCAGATTTTGAGAGGCAGATCCCCAAGTGCCCAGCAAATCACCCCTGGGCTGATGGGCAGTGGGTGCCTGGCACTGAGCATGGATGGAGCTGCAAGTGCAAACCTTGGAATGCTAAACCAGACAGAGATTCCCAGCACAGGGACATCCCCCAGAGCCCAGCACAGCATCTCCTGTCCCAGCTCCAGGGCTGGCTGTGCAAAGGAAATCGTGTGCTGGCCTTGAGGAGCCTCCAGGGCCACTCACCTGCAGGGGAAAATAAAATCTGCAGCAATTTGCACCACTGGGAGAGCACAGGAAGGTGAATTTTAGGAGAGAGGCAGTTTTAGGGGCCGGTGCTGGAGATGGAAAGGCAGAACTTTCTGTTAAACTCTGTATAATTTTTTTTTTTTTCTTTACAATAAAAAGAATTTACAATAAAACTTCTGCCCCTCAGATTACAAATTTGATATAATTACAGAACTGGTGTTCTCCTAAAAATTGGATTAGAAAAGGATAAAACCCCCATTGTTCTATCAAAACAAAGAGTGGGGGGAAAAAAGACCACTGAGAAAATAAAATTGTATTGAAGTGTATGTCTCCAAAATCTGTACAAAACAGGAAAAAAGGGGTGAAAAGAAGAGGGGAAAAAATCTAAAAATGAACACACCAAACATGACAGAGCACCAGACACACAAGAGACTGGACTGTAGCACCTGTAGGTAGAAAGTCCAAGGTATATAAATAAAGTAGTGGATTTTTATTTGCTTTGTTGTTGTTGTTGTATTAAATCTGGTTCAAACCTCATTAAAAGTCTGCCTGTCTGCTGGCCTGCAGAACCCCAGCTTTGCTTTTGTTAGGTTTTATTACATTTTAAATGACCAGTGGTGTTTAATAATAAATAAAGTCCTGGTATACACATGAAATTAGGGACACTGAAACCAGGGGGTATTGCAGCAGTGCAGGTCAAAAACGTTAGGCTGGACTGAAAAAACGAGCAAGCTTTTAAAAAAATTAGCTTTTTTTTCTTTTTTCTTCTTCTCCCTCCCCTCTTTCTTCTTTTCATTGAGGTAAAACACTTCAGTGCCTGGAACTTGACACAGGAGGAGCATCCCCTTTTCTAGGAGCTCGCTACCAGAACGAGGAGGAGAAGGGAGAAAACCAAAGCGAACTCGAAAGCCAAAAAAAGCCCGAACACACACAAAACCCCTCTCCACTTCCCCTGCCAGCTCAGCCTCAGCTGGAGCTCAAGTGCTGCTTTATTTTAAGCCCAGACCGAGGTGTTTGTCATGGAGAAAATCCCCGAGATGTGTCCCAGTAACGGGCACATGACTCGTCCTGGTCACTGCAGGGATCACTCCAGGCTCCAGCCGACAACTTCCAGCCAGAAAAAAAAACAAAAACCTCCTGTCAGTTCCATGAAAACTTTTCATAGAGAGCGTCCCGTTTCCTGGAAATTATCTACTGGATGGTAAAAAAGTAACATTCCCAAGAAACTCGAGTGTGTGTCCCTTGCTCCCTTCTTCCCAAGGAATCCCCAGGAAAAGTGAAGCTTTCGAGTGGAAAAACCAAGAAATGCGACCGCTTCTATTGCTTGTGTGCTTAAAAGTTCAATTCATGCTTCAAAGACTTTCCTGAACAGGTGCCTTATGCTTCTACCAAGATTTTTTAAAAAAAAGCATGTTAGCAATCCACAGTAACTGAGAATTTTTCTTTTTTTTTTTTGGAATTTTTTTTTTTTTTGTCGTTTTTATGTAAAAAGATGATAGCATCTTGACATTTTCATCACACCGTAGACTTCGAGATTAAGAATACTAGTGCTAATAACAAATACACCAACTAGTTCAAAAGCTAACATCTTTCAGATACAGTACCATTTTACAGAGATTTCTTTTAAAAAAAGATGGTTTTTACCTTGTGTGAGCCAGGCAGGCTTATTAAAAGAGAATATTCTGGGGGGAGAGGGAAGGGCTGGGAGGGAAATGTACTACAAACCTTGCAGAGTTTTCTATTTATCTCCTGCTAAGAGCTCAAAGTTCTTCCACTTTCCACCGATTTTCTCCGGATAAACGCAAAATTTTTAGAGACTTTATGCAAAGGGGAACTATTTGTCATAAAGTCTAGTCACACACACACACACACACACTCAAAAAGATCTTTGACCTATTAAAAGAGAGCCCCCTCCCTCCCTCCCTCCCAAAAAAAATGGAAGATACCTTTTGTAACACTGAGTTAAAAAAAAAACAAAATTAAAAAAAAAACCAAAACGAAGTCAGAGTAAAGAGAGAGAAGGGATAAAACCTGACCACCGTGGCCAAAGAGAGCAGGGGGGTTAAGGAGGGGAGGGGACACTGCAGGGACAAGGGAGGAGGTGTCCGTTTGGGGGCGGGGGGGTGTGTCCGTGTGTCCCAGCTCATTCCGAGTCGCTGCTGTCCGAGCTGGAGCCGCTGGAGCTGCTGCTCCCCGACTCGGAGGAGCTGCTGCTGCTGAGCCGGGAGGGGCCTCCGGAGGGAGCGGAGCCGGATTTCTCTGCGGGGGGAACAAGGCAGGGATGTGGTCACTCGCGAGGAACGCAGAAAGTTTGCCCAGAGTGCCCCAGTTTGACCCACGGCGTGGTGACCGTGCAAGTTGGGGAGCTCTGCTGCGGGGCACTGTCACCTCTGAGCACAGGAACCTCTTTGGAGTATCCTGAGCTGATGCGGGGGTTTGGGATTTTTTAACCCCATGTGTTAGAAGCTCTGTGGTGTTAGCACGGGGAAGATTCTCCTCTGGAGGAGGAATTGCCTCTCAGGCAGCTCCTATTTCCCAGCCAGGAGTTTCCACCTGGCCAGGGAGCAAAGCAGCCCCACACCGCAGCTCAGTGGGAACTCCCTGAGGGTTCCTGCCACAGAGACAAAAACCCAAGACAAACCCAAACTGTGACCCCGTGACAAAGCCTGCCCACTTTTGGGGCGCTGTTTCCACACAAACCCCGAGCCATTACCTTTCTTTGCAGGCTTCTTGTTGTTGTTTAGCTGCCCACTGACGTCCTGTAACCGTTTTTCTAGTTCTTTCTTCTTTTCCTGAGCTAACTCTTCTTTTGACTTCGCCGCTTGCTTTTTGCCGCTGGCAGCTGTTGGGGAGAGGAACGCAGAGTTTCTGAAAGTGCAGGGACGCAGGGGTGGGGAGGAAAAAAGAGTGGACATCACTATTTTACAGGGCATGTACACCTGTGTGCACACAGCAGCTACACATCCCAGAGAGAAGACAACGCCTGGCGTTGCCTCGCTCATCAAATCACCACCATCCTTTAACATGCAATTTTTTTAAATTTTTTTTTTTAAGATAAGAGATCTTCTGGAAAAGTATTTTAGAAGATAGAAATAATCCGTGTATTAACCTATGTCATTACAGGTTACTTACCAGCCAGTTATATGGTCAATAATTACAGATTTGTAATTAGAGAATTGTTACATGGGTTTTCTGCCCTGTAAAATAAAGTGTCCCATTAAAGGTTGTCAGGAGTAAAGCATCTGCCATTAAAAACTTCCCATCCCCTCACGCAAGAAATCTGCCGTGGTTTATGTGGCTCTAAACAGAACACAAAACAAACAAAAGGCAAATTAAAAACCAACTGAGGCAAAGGCTGGCAGACAACAGGAATGTAACTGCATCAGGACGGAAAGGGTGAGAAGGACCAGCAACACTCACAGTGCCAAGGAAAGGAAATATTCCTCCCAAGGAGGAGTAATTGAACACAGGTGTTGGCCAGGATTGGAAGCACAAGACAGGAGCCAGATATTTTGCCTGATCCAGCAAGGAAATACCTACGTTTCTGTGAGCTGTTTTAAAGCAAGGGTTTTTTAAAAAAAGCAACCAAAAAAGAAATCTGGAAAGCACAGTCCTAAGAGGGTCCAGCCAGGCTCAGGCATGCCAGGCTCACAGGGTGGATATCTGAAGTTATCTGTGTTACTCCATGCTCTGATTCCAAAACTGAAGGATGCTTCCTGTTCCTAAGCACTCTGGAAAATCCTTTCCTGAGCTATGCCAACAGTGAAGGATTCAGGGGGAAAAAAAAAAAAGGCAAAAAGAGAGTCTGCACTTTGCTTAGGCCTTCCTGAAAATCCTGTGAGGAAGGAATGGAGATGCTCTGCAAGAGCAAGGAGTAGCTTTTGTCTCATAATCTTAAAAGCAAATCTCCCTTAACCAAAGGGCCAGGAGCACTCCAGGTAAGTGATGCTATTGCTGTCCAGCTGGAGCTCAACTCTCAAGGGGCTGCAGGAACTCACTTTGTGGACGAGGCACAAAGTCTGTCCCACACTGAAGCACACACTCAGCAGCAGACTGACATTCACCCTCCGACCTGACAGAGGGCAATGTGGTGATCAGGACACACAGCAAGGGCACTTTTGGGGTGAACACACAGCTCAGACACGCCCAGAAGCCACAGGTAACCAGGTAACCTCGTGCAAATCATTTATTGCCTTGGTGGTTTGGATCCCAGCCACGTTTTTTGTTTCCTTCCTAATTAGATGCTAAACTATTCAGGATAAGAAACTGATCCTTCCAGATGTGTGCACGTAACACCTGACACAACGAGACTGAAACCTTTACAGGGCCTTCCAGAGCCTGGGTAAGTAATAAAGGCATCCCACAGGTCTTGCAGAGGAACACATTGGATCTCCAGGTCTCTGCAGCAGGACACCACGGGAAGAAAGAACAGAGAAAACCAGGAAGTTTCCGTACATTTCCTTGGGGAGAAAAAGAATCTCTAAGAACTCCTGCCATCACATACCCAAGAGGTGGATAAGAGAATCTCAATGCACATGCCCTGACTCCAAAGCTGAGCCCAAGAGCTGCTGGGGGGAACACGAGCCCCGGGAGAGGGTAACTTACAAAACGGTTTCCTCTGTTTTTTCTGTAAACAAGATTTCACGTATCGCTCCAGTTCTCGTAACGTCGTGGGCTTCAAGGTTTCAAAATCTATTTCAATCTCGTCGGGATTGGAGTCTCTGAGGGAAGGTTCCCGGGACTGGATGATGTGAACCACCCTGCCCAGCTTCTCCCCGGGCAGGCGGTTGATGTCCAGGCTGAGCTGTCGTTTCTCATCATAGGTCATGGGCAGCCCTTCCTCCTCCTCGTCCGAGTCGTAGGTTGCAGATGCCTGTTTGCCTCCTTTCTTGGGCTGCCTGGGGAGGTTGTCAAGCATGAAAACATTCATGGGGACGCAGCAATGAATTCTTGTTTTTTTTTTTTTTTCCCCCTCTCAACTCCCTTGTAACAAACGTCCCCACTCTCTTGGCTTTGAAGCTCTCTGTCAGATGGCTGGAACAGCACCACAAGTGCTGAAAAAGTTCAGCAGCCTGAGATCAGCTGTTGTGTTGCTATTATGTTTTAGCCCTGTGAAGTGTGACAACGAGCCCAAGCAGCAGCGGGGGGGAGGCCATGGAATAGCACGTCCTCGGTGGCTGCACAAAAGGCGACCCCCAAAACCTTATCTGAGAGCAATCAGGCAGGGATTCAAAGAGCTGGGCAGTGAAAACACAATGGTTCCACTGCCAGCTCCAAGTTAAAGACTCCCTGGAGTTGTCTGGGAAGGGGAACAGTATTCAGCAGCAAATTAACAACTACTGAGCTTCCCCAGGAATTAAGGACGGAGCTGGAAGCTCTTGGCTCTCCCCTCAAGGCACCTTGGCTCTCACCTGTTAGCCGTGGTTGTGCTGTTTGCTTTCTTAGCTGGGGCTTTCTTCTGTTGGGCTTGTTTGGGTGGTTGAGCCACCTTGGGTTTCTTCTCCTCCTCAGCTTTGACTTTGTGCTTTTCTTTCTCCTTCTCTTTATCTTTCTTTTTCTTCTCTTTCTCCTTCTTCTCTTTTTTTTTCTTTGGTTTGTTCACTGGCGCTTGGGACAGTGCAGCCAGCTGCTCATGGACGGCTTTCAGCTGGGAGAAACAGGGGAAAAAATCATCAAGGCAAGGTAGCTGCTGCCTCCACAAACCCTCCCCTCCAGATCCCAAGGTGTAAGTATATCCTAAAGTCAAAAATCAAGCGGTTCATACTCTCCAAGGAAGGAGAGCGCATCAGCGCTGAGAAAAACAAAGATCACCATGACATCAAACACGCACCGATCACACGGCTGAACGCTTTCCCCCTTAGGCTGCCAATGTTTCCCTGCATGCCAGCCTAGGTGGGATTTTCCAGGACACAATTCCTGCTGCTGTGCTCGGCCTGATGTAGGGACACGGAGCTGGGGGGGTGCAGTACCTGCTCCTGGAGCTCGGCCAGCCGAGTCGCGCGCTCCTCCTCGGAGTCGGAGCTGTCGGAGTCGGAGGAGCTCTCCTCGCTGCTGTGGCTGCTCTCTGTGCTTTTGCTCACCACTGGGGCCGTTGGGGGAGGTGGAGTGGGGGCCTCTGCAGGCTCATCGGGCATTTTTGCAAACCTCATCTCAAAGACATCCTGCAAAGAGGAGGAGAAGGGGTGACCGAAGGAGCCTCGGGCACAAACAGCTCGCTCTGGGCTCTTAAATACATCAGGGGCAGGGGCTGTGTGCACTACAAGTAAATAATAATAATATACAGAATGTGCTTGCCCATCTGGAGAGCCCAAGAAAATTCTCCAATTACTTTAAAACCAAGGATTATAATATTTTAGGGGATGAACATGGCACTGGGCCCTGCACAAGAGTCCTGCAGTGAGCGCGAGGCTCTTTCCAAGGGCTGGAGGAATCTCCCTTGTTGGTGCCAAGAGCAGATCCACACCCGGATCTCACCTTGCTCCTGAACTAAAAACGTTCTGGAAGATGCATTTGCCAACACCTTTACCTGGAGCTTTCTGGCCATGGCCACCACCTCGTGGTCTGGAGGATTGTACTTGTAACAATTAGAGAACATTAACCGAATATCTGCTGCAAAACCTTGTGCGTCCTGGTATTCCCGACTGTCCATTTTCTTCTGCAAATAAACAAGCCAGAGGGAAAGGGGAAAGAAGAAGAAGAAAAAAAAAGCTGTAAGCAAAAAGCATTTGTAGCAACTGCGTGGAGGACGTGAGAACCTCAGAACAGCCTCAAAAACCCCATCTAAGAATGGAAGTTTTGATTTGGGTTATTGGTTCCTAAACAACGTTCAGTTTCTGCTTTATAAAACAAGCAAACAAACACCAGGCAACCAAAGAAGCTGATATTTCATAGCTGTTTAAACACTAAGATTCTAAATTGGCCTTGTTTTCTGTGTAGTAGAGTACAAACCTCTCAGGGTCCACATTCTACCAGAAAAACATTTAGAAACCATCAGAAAAATAATTTAGAAAAATGGATCAGGAACTGATAGAAACAAGGATCGTGGATGGAAAGGGCAAGAGTCAACAAGCAAGTCACAATTACAGGAGTACCTGAAGTGTGCATTTCTACGTATGCTTGGAGATATTTGCCTTGTAAATCTGAAAGGGCAGAAAAGATCATGAAAATGTAACTGACTTCCTGTTAACAGAGGGCAGGAGGTTTGCTCTGCAATTCCTACAGCAAAACAGGCATTTACAGTTAAACTACAACTCCCACTCTTCATTTAAAAGCCCAACGGGTAGAAATGGATACAGTCTTCACCCCTTATGAACCTACTCATGATGTTATTTCCTAGAGCAGCGAGGATAAATGTCAAATATATTTGTACCTTGTTCCTTTCTCTCGTTTTTCAGCTCTCACTTCCAGCCATTCCTCTTGCTGTTTGGGACTCAATGACTTGGGTTTAGAGAGCAGTTTACGGCATTCCTAGCACTTAGTCGATTTTATGCATATATTACTACTGTGTATAAAACCTTAGCTCCAATTACTCCCGCTGAAAGGAACCAGAAGCTAACACCAAGTTTCATTTGCATTTAAAAGACCTGGGGTTTAAAGAAATTCTCTGTTTGCCGAGTGCTTACAGGCTTCCCTTTTGTATGTCTTGGGCACCTGTATGCCCAGAGAAGGGAAGGGTTGACTGGCAGACAGGCTGGGGACACGATGGGGACAGACATCCCCCATCCCAACAACAATCAGGGACGCTCAGGGCCTGTCACCCACCCCTAACACAAGCAAAAATCCCATTTTTCACAGAACTACAGAAATTTCACAGCTGTGACAGACCTTCTACACTGTCTCGAAACACTGCAGTGACTCCTGGAGCTGTTTTTGTTGTGAAAAGGGCAGAATTTCACCTCCAGGGATTCAGCTTCTGAGGGAGCCCATGCAGGGTGGTGACATCCCTGCAGCCTTGCTCCCTGCTGGGCTGCAGCCAGACATCTGTCAGAATTTTGTCAGGAGACCTCATTTTCCCAGTGAATAAACCAGGAGACAGCCTGGAAGCCACGGCACAAAGGCAGAAAGGGAAATAGGTTTGTGGTGCTCCTGTCTGAAAAGCCTCTCAGGCCGATTCCAAAGCAAAACATATGTTCAAACCGAAGGGCCCGTTTATTTTAAAATACATCTTGCTGCATGAAAGGCCTTTTTATATTTGTCTGGCATACTCAGGGCCTGATTACTGCCTGTGAAATACATTCCACTGTCTGAGGCTTTGCTTTTCATCCAAACTCAACAGTTTTCCAGCCCTACAGTTTCGACCTATGGATTTTTGTTTTGTTTTCTTATAAAGAATAATAAGCTTAACAAAAGAAAGACAAGCACTTAGGCTGGAATATCTTGTTATGAATATACTTGGAGATATCCAGCTGCTTACAAAAAAAAAAAAGTGATTACATTTACAAGTGGCAATCAGGAGTCAGGCAGAGCTGGCAGAGGTGCAGGCAGGCCAGCTCACCCATCCTCTGTCCCCACAGCAATCTCATTTTTCCCCCTCAATCAATTGTTTAATCATCTTTACTGTTCATAAATCTGTTTCCTCGTGTCTAACGTGTCCCTTGCTCTAAGGAAAGCCTTGTCCTGCCCACAGAGGACACAAAGAATGTCTCCTCACTTTTCAGACCCTGAACTCAGCTGCCCTGAAACCACAGCAGTTCACTGCAGGAAAAATAAGGGGTGAGCAGAGTCACATCCCTGGAGGAAGAGCTTTACTCCAAAAGTAAACACCTTGTGGAAATCCTCTTGCACAGCCAGGCTTGTTGCTTGTTCACCACTGAGTAAACCAAAGGCAGAGACATCCGTGTTAGAGGATGGAGCAGAAAAATAGGTGCTCCAGGTCGCCCAGCTCCACAGAGGGGGACAGGGATGTTCTGCAAGTGGTCCCTGCCTGCCTGGGGACAGGGCAGCAGCAGCTGCAGCCTCAGAGCATCCCACTCCTCACAGGGAATTAGAGCTGCTGCCTCTCTCTCCTCACACTTCTATCCTTTCCTACTCCAAGCAGTTCTGCTCTTTCCTTCTCTGTGATAACGAGAACTGAGGTGGAGACAAGCTCACAGATCCCGTCCCTTCAGCTGCTCCCATCCTCAGTCCAAGCTCCAGCACAAAATCCCAGCACATCCCTCTGCTCCTGCCTGCAACAAGCTCGGCCACAGCCCCTCCATCTCACCTGCCCCTGGCACAGCCACAACAGCCAACCTGCCTCCTCCACCACACACAGAGAAAACCACCTCCAAATCCTCCTGGAGACACCTCTGCCAGGGAAAAAATAGATCCTGGACATGAAGGATATTCTTTAAGGAAAATCAAACCTAACACAGTCACAGAAGCAAAGAGAAGATGCGTTACAGCTGCAGCAATGCTTGTGTTTTACTTTCTCACATAATTCCTCACAGGTTGGTTTGGAGGCCTTTAGTTGTGCTGCTTTATCACAGCCATTGTCACTTGGGCAGAATTAAATCTAAAAACCTTTCAGAGCCACAGAGGAAGTCCCTGACACTGGAAAATGACACTGCCTGCAAATGGCAGGTCTCTGCTCTGTGCAGTGAACGTGTTACGAGCTGCATCTCTGAGAAGTCACACCATGATCTACAGGCCAAGAGCAACGACAATAAAACACTCCATAAAAACCCAATACCAGACAGCACTTCAAACAGCTTTATTAAGAAAAATACTACCATGTGGAACGAGAAACCCAGAGTCTTTAGGTGTAAAAGACTCCGCTGGGTTTGCCATCAGCCTGTCTCCAATTTCGTACCCTCCACCAGCCAGGTGCAGAGGGAGGATACCACCTGCACTTGCCAGAAAGGGGCAGAGCTATATAATTTTAAAGAATGGAGTCAGGACCTTAAAGATACTTAAGTATGAAGAAGTCACCAACCCAAGCCATGACAGCTTTGCACCTAGATTTTTCAGAACACAGCACAAGGATCTCTTGCAGTAAGAAATCACCTAAGCACACGTGGAAATACCAGTTTGAGGGTGAGGATTTCACTCTGTCCATCTTTAATCTTCCTGCAATCACCTGGGGCTTCAACCAGCAGGCTGCAGGTGTGTCTGGAGACCCAGAGCATCCCTAGGATGGATGGACCCATCCACAGGATGGATGCATGGCACATCAGAGTGTGACACGCTGCTCCCAGCCCACAGGATCTGCCCAGGAATATGACAGGAATCACAACCACAGCTGCCCTTTTGTCACCTGGGCATTCAGACAACCCCAGGCACTGGCTCAGCTGGCAGTAAAACCCCACTGGCAATGCCAGTGAGAGCCAGGAACATCATCTTCACCTCCTGCACATGGAAGTCTCCCCTCTATCAACCCAGAATCCAGTACCTGGCTCACAAGAAGATGGGCAAAACAAAGACACAGCTTTGCTTCATGGAGGGATTCAGCAAACCTCCAAACCCACTGGGAAAAACAAGAATTGTGGACCATACTAAGCTAAACTCTTGAGGAGCCAAGCATGAGCCACAAAACCATCACACACCTCCCTGAGCACCACCACATTCCAGCTGGAACTGCTCAGTGTAAGCCAATCTCCCACCACCAGGCAGGTAGGCAGCAGCTTCTGGAAATGGGACACCATCAATTGAATCCTGTGAAATAAAGCACCTCCTCTTCACAGAGTGCAACACAACCCTAAGAACACCAGTTAAATACCTGGACTGTCCACAGTGAGGAGAAGATGCCACTGTACTCTGCTTTGTGTACATCATCTGCTTTGCAGGGCAGGAAAAAAAAAAATGCTGCCCCAGGTTATGGCAAAAAAAAAGGGAGAGGGAAAGGAAACAAAATATAAAAATATCCAGCTGGTATCCAAACAAGTTCAGCTTCCACCCTTTTCCCCTTCCCCCTCCCACAAAGGAACCAATCCCCTGCAACCAGAGGGATGCCCTGCAACGAAAAGAGGTGGGGTAAATGAGGAAATGAGGACGTACTTTCACAGTGCTGAGATCCATGGGGTGTTTGATAATATCGTGATAGTCGTGCAACTCCAAGGCCTCCGCGTCCACGGGCTTGTAAAAGGGCCACGCGTAGGCCGCGTGCTTCTTGGAGAGCATCTCCTTGAGGATGCTGTCACAGTACTTGAGGTGCTCGGAGAGTTTGCCCTTCTTCCCCGCGTGCTGAGGCACCTCCCCGTCCTCCAGGTCCTTCTTTGGTGGCTTGATGGGGCGGCCGCCGCTCTCCCTGCGCGCGATGATCTTGGCCTGCTTGGGGTCCGACAGCGGCGTGGGGGACTCGCTCCTGCTGGCGGTGATGGCAGAGGTGGTGGGGGTGGTGGTGTCTGCTTTCCGCTTCACTCCCTTTTTCTGGAACGGCACAGGGACAGGCTCCGTGAGCGCACGCCCGGCACAAAGCCCCGTTGTCGCCGGACGGACACGCGGAGTTGTCGGGGCAAAAAAAAAAAAAAGAGGGGGAAGTTTATTGCATGATTGTCGCCCTAACTTCGCCCGCTCTTCAGCATTTTGTTCTCACGCAGCTTCAAAAAAAAACTGTGTGTGTGTTTTTAGAATTTATCTTTTTGTTTACGTATTTCGCCTCTGGGAGGAGGATTGATGGTGATCTTCACCAATGAGGTGAAAAAGGTGGCAACCTGTGGAGCCAATTTTTTGCCTTCTGAAGGAACTGTATATAAGGATGGAATTAGAAAATTAAAAATAAAACTTTCCTGCTGACCTTCCTGCTGCCCTCTTCATTCTTTTGTGTCCCAAAGTGCGACACTTGACCTCGATTTATACAGATTGTGGACAATGACCAGGGATTGGAGGATGAGGTTGCCACCTCTCCGACCCCACTGGTCAAACTAGGAGTCCATCAACTGTCCCTCCTCCACAGAGGAATGTAAACAGGAAGAACAGTTTTACAAAACATTATTTTTGTTTACATAAATAAATAAAATAAACATAAATAAAATCTGTGAGAAACTCCACTACAAAAAATGCAAACATCAGAAGGCTGAAAAAGGTCAGGGCGACACCCTAAGCGCTGCTCATCCTTAGTTTACCCTGTCCTCTGGCAGAAAAACCCCAGTTATTCCGCTGGGAAAAATGGGATTTGTGACTCCAACACACCATGGCTGTAAAACTGCACGTCACCTGAGCCACAGCAACCAACAATTTGCAGGGCTCCAACCCAAGCCCAACCATGCTGCAAAATGTGATGTTTCCCTGAGATGGAAGCCAGGACTCTTACCTTGTGTTTGCCAGGGGAAAGGAGGGTGCCCTCAAGTGTCAGTAACTTAACCACAGGTCTGAGTCCCCAGTGGCAGGATCAGGCTATAAGTTCTGAACCAAAGCATATTAATCACCAAAAGACCCAGGAGTCCTCACTCCCCTGTATTTAGTAGGTGTGCTAAGGTAGATTTTGCCTTAAGCAAACAAACCCTCTCACGTAAATTCAAGCTGTGGCTGTCCAGTCAGCTCTCTCGTGCGGAAGGATTTATTTCTCTGGAGAGGGAGATAGGGAGGAAAAAGTTCCTTAGAGAAATCTAAGGGAAATCTTAAGTAAATCCTAAGCAGAATTAATTTTGCAGTGTGTATTTGGCAAACTCACTTCTGGGCTCATCCTCGAGTTTTAGAAATGAAATCGATTCTCAGAAGCAAGTTATTTGGGCAGAAACCGAAATATGAGACAGGTTTCTGAGGAGGACAGCTTAGCTGCAAGATCTGACTTATAATTTCTCTAGCAATTCCCAAACTATTGGGTTAAAAAGCAGAAGAATCCTATGCCTTTGCTGGTCCAAGCAACCTCATAACCAAAGCTGCTGGAGTTAATGCCACAGTTTAGATAAAAAGACACCCAGCTTTCATCATTTTTAAAGCAATTCACAGTCTGCTAAGAAAATTTCAATTATTTAGGTAATGTCTTCATTTACCCATAAATTAACATAATAAATAGCAAAACACCGGTGACAACTCCCAAAAGATTACTCAGTGGGGAAGACAGAACTAATGCACCCAAAACCTGCAGGCAACGTCAGTCTCCTCCAACTGGAGTGACAGGCTTGTCTTGAACTGGCTGAAAGCAGAGAGAGGAACATTCCTAATGCTGGAGCTTGCAAAGCTTAAAGGAACAGCCCTGGTGAAAAATCAGGAGCTCAGTGAGAGAGGGAAGAGATGCTTGGAGCTGCAACCCTTAAAGGAACAGCCCCAGTAAAAAATCAGGAGCTCAGTGAGAGAGGGAAGAGATGCTTGGAGCTGCAACCCTTAAAGGAACAGCCCCAGTAAAAAATCAGGAGCTCAGTCAGGGAGAGAAGAGATGTTTGGAGCTGCAAACCTTAAAGGAACAGCCCCAGTGAAGATCAGGAGCTCAGTCAGGGAGGGAAGAGATGCTTTGAGCTATCTGGTGTAAAATACAGAATTCCAAGAGCCCTGGAGCGGCAGCACAGGGGAGGGCTGTGGAAGGAGAGGCTGGAACTGAGCTGGAGCAAGCACAGGTGACATCGCCTCGGCTGGGCAGTGTGAAAACCTGCAGAACTGCCCCCAACCCTCCCCAAATCAACAGCCAGGGATGAAAACAGGAATGGAGGGAGGGCAGGCAGCGTGCAGCCCTGCTCAGCAGCCCGGTCCCAAGCAGAGGGACTGCCCGGGTTTACCTTGACGACCGGCGGCGTGGGAGGCACCACGGGCATGATCGGAGCGGCGGGCGGGGGCGGCGCGGCGGCGGCGGGGGCGGCGACAGGAGGGACATTGGCGGTGATGGTTGGCACGGGGGTGGCAGCGATGACGGGCGTCTGAGACACGGCTGGAGGGACGTTCTGGAACGGGGCCGGCGGGGACACGGAAGACACGGCCACGGCTTGCTGCGCTCCTTTGGAACGAGAGGGGGAAGGCAGGCGCTGCTGGTTACTGGGAGCAAACTGGGAGCAAACTGGTTTGCTGCTGGGCTTGGCTTGCTCCCTCTCCCAAGGACACAGTGCGATCTGCTCGGGGCTGTTACACCCGGGGCGCAACAAAAGCGAGGAATCTCTGGTCTAAGTCCTTGTACTGCGGGTTTAGGTCAGCCACAAGCGAAATAAATAATTCCGGCTTTTTCACATGGAGTGTGTGTTGCTCTGGGAGAGTCTTCACCCCTGGGATGCTCCCAGAGCTGCTCTGAGCTCAGCAAAGAGCAGGAGATGGAACAGTGGGAGGTGTTCATACCGTGCAAATGGCAACAATCACTGCCCTAAGCCACCTGAGCACCCACAGCACTTCAGATTTGCCACAAGTGCACGGGGTGGGATTCTTGGGGTTGGCCTGTGCAGGGACAGGAGCTGGGCTCAGTGATTCCTGTGGGTCCCTTCCAACTTCATATTTTATGATTCTCAGCACAGCTTAAAGCCTCCTGATGGCCTCAATGCCTCTGATGCTACACCTGCCCTGCTAAAAACCTGCCTACTGGTGTAACATTAACGGGGACAAACCTACTACCTAATCACCAAAGCAGCAGTCCTCCTTCTGTGTTTTATCAAAGGATGTTGAAAAGATACATCATCATTAATTTCTCTGAGCTTGGATAGACTTATAGCTCCATTTAGCACCTGAAATGTGGGCAAACAGAGGAATAATTGACTTTCCCAGAGCAACAATTAGACCTTGTTTAGAGGGAAAGAAAAAAAAACCAACAAAACTGCAATCATTTAACTCAGCCCACACAAGGCCCTTTATGAATTGTTTCACCATGCTTGGACATTTTAGTCCTAAATCCATTTAAAATCAATTCTAGGTGAGCTGAACTAAATTTAGTTTCCACTGACACGCAATGATCTACACAGCCTTTTGCAATGGCTTAATAAATCCTTTAATTTTATGATGTTGTAACCACGTGTGCAAAAGAAAAACAACACAGGGTTTAGGGAATTAGCAAAATTTGAGTCCAAATCTCTGCTGCGTGCAGATTTGTGATTTTTGCCGGGGCACAGGGTGGGCTGTGAAAACCCAAATCTGTGAAGACTTCCCATGGTCTGGCACGGGCAGCAGACTGGCATTTCTGACCACCTTGTTTTTTCTTGCCTTGGTTTCTCCTTTGCTTAGAGAAGCAACAGCACTGCCCTCCCTCGCTGAAGTGCTGCCTGGATGGGCAAGTCACAGATGGCCAGACTGGTGTGACAAATGCAGGGTGGCCTTGAGACAGACCAGCCCCGAAACCCCGAGGGAGCATCACCCAGACATCTCACACCTCCCTCCCCACTGCCTCAACTGTGAGACCACACTCTCCCTTCTCCCTTCTTCACCACCTGCAAAGCCCAGCAGCCTGGAGGGAGGGCCAGGCTTTGGGAACATTCCCTGGATGGAGCCGTACCTGCGCTCTGTGTGCCCGCTGAGGGCTTGCGACCTTTGCCTTTGGGAACTGGGGGTAGCAATTCCACCTCCTCCTGAGGCATCTGGGCAACCTTCTGCAGAAATATCTTCTCCAGGGCTTGGGCCATGAGGACAATGTCATCTGTGGGCTGCACAAAGAAGAATGTGAGCCTTTGTTGTGTCATTCACATATCTGAAGCGGCGAGGTTGGAGATCAGGCTTAGAAAACACTGATGCCCTTCAAATAAATTATGGTATTCAAACGCTGACAATAAACAGATTAGCTCTTCTCCCTCCTTGCTCGCCACTCTCCTGCTCTTCTGTTCTGCTCTAGCATGCAGTAATTACAGCCCCTAAGTGTGCTGCATCCAGAGAATTGTCAGGACTTCAGTAGGAGCCTGATAAACCAGTATCCTGTGCAGCAGTGTGGAAGCAGCAAACTGGAACGGATGAGCTGTCCTTCCCTGCCTGCCAGCAGGTCCAAGGGAAGAGGCTAAACACACATTCTCTGGCTCAAACTAATTAATTTGTTTGTTTCAGCTGTTCTCCGGTCTGGGTCTATGATGACAAACGACTGGAGAAAACAGAACACAAAGGATTTTAACAGCCTAACAAAACAGCAAACAAGCCAAACCCCAAATGATAATAACAAGCAATCTAAATGTGTGTAAGTATGAACATATTTATGGAGACAGAGTCCAAGAACAGATCTATGATTCTTGAACTCCTTTCTCCTGCTAACAGATGCTGTTTAGTGCCAGACAGTCTAACACAGAGCATTAAAGCACCTCAAAACACCTGCAGAGCACTGCATTAAGTGCAGCTCATCCCAGAAAACTCCTAACTGTAAAATAAAAGAAGTAAAAACTTGCTGCGTAACCCCAGAACAGAAATCTACCTATAATTAAAAGGCATATTTGCCATTGTAACTAGTCTGGGGGAAGAAAGAGGCAGCACAAAGACAGCTTTGTGCATTCCAAGTAACGTGGTTGCAATTAGTGGCATTTCAAATCCTTGCAAGGAGGGCCCGGAGCCGGCCCTGTCCAAAACCTGCACGGTAACAGGGGTAGGTGGGCGTTTTCTAAAGGCTTTTCTGGTCTTTTTTTACCTTGTTATAAATGTAACAGTTTGTAAACATGGTGTTGAAATCCTGCATACATTCACTGGCACTCCAGTAATAGTTGTGCTCCAGGCGCTTCTTGATCGTCCCCATGTCCATGGGGTTTTTTATTATTTTGTGATAATCCTGTTGGAAAAGCAAGGAAGATGTTACATCTCCTGATTCGGTTTTGTTCACATCTCCCTCTAACCCTTGCTTTCTCCTCATCCCCTCCTCCTAAAAAAACACCCCCTCAAATTTTTGTGGAAATTGTAAATGTAAATATACATTCATTTATTTTCTAATTTGTATTTTTTTTTTTAGTCTTACCATTATTACAAACCTGACTCCAAAACGCATAACCTCCAGTCTGGGAATCGGCATTTCTGCCTCTCTTTTCAAAAGGTTGCCTCTGGCACTCACAGAAGTTTATCAGGGCCGGCTAAAACCGTGCTCAAAGCTTCAGTCTCTAATTTTAAGCGCATTTTGGCCTTTAAAAGGTTCCCACCTGTTAACTCAGTTTCTCCCTGGGCTGGTCTGGAGCACTGCAGAGGCTCTGATTAGCCTGGGGATGCTGCAGGTTGTGCAGTGCCATCTTCTTGCTCTGGATTAGAGCACCAAAGCCTCTCTTGCTGGCTCAGCCACTGGCTGAGCCCAACACCATCCCAGGCACTGATACTTCCACTCTAAACAATCCCAAAACCTCGTCTGACCAACACAAAACTTCCCAGGGCTGACAAGACGACAGGTACGTACCGGCAAATTGAGTTTAATTGCATCAACGGGCTGGTAGAAAGGCCAAGCAAACTGATGCTTCCACAGGGTCTTCACCACGACATTCTGCATGTACTGCAGCTGGTTGGTCTTCCTGCCGGGTTTGTTGGGGTTTGTCACCTCTGGAGGGGGCGGATTCACGGGGCCCTGAGGAGCCTGGATGGCTGACGTGACCGTCGACATCTTCCTGCTCGGGCTCTCACTCGCTGTCACTGCGGCAGCAACGGGGAGGTTTCCTCTCTTCCTTTATGCTCCCTGAATGGGACTGACATCCCATTTCCAGGGTGCGACCATACAACCTAGAGCAAACTAGAGAGAGAGATGGGGCAGGGTGTAAACACAGATTTTTGGAGCGGGCGGGATGAGGCGCTTCTGCTGTGGACAATATTTAAACTCAGGCTCTTTACCCCATTGATTTTGTTCTTGGAACACAGTTTGTCTTGGAGATGGGCACAGTTCAAGACCCAAGGGACGGTGGAACAGGAAATTTAAAGCCTGCAGAGACACAGCAAGCTCCATGGGACTAGTTCTTGCTTTAGCTGGCTCAGAGAGCACCTTCATGTCAAGAAAACACTTGGGGCAACCTAAGAATCCAGTCAGGGAATACAGTTAGGATGTAATGCAGACTCCCATGAATGCACTGATGCAAGCTGCTAAATCCATAGCTTCCAGCTCCATGTAAACTGAACTGCATTGTCTCTGGAGCCACGCTGCCTGGCACTGGGTCAGCTCACTGGGCTCTGCTCTGGTGCAACGGGCAGTCTGAAATCCCGTCAGGAAGAGCAGACGACAGCTGCCACAGGACCTCAGCCCAGGGAAATGAAAGAAGGGGCACAGGGAGATGCTGTGAACTGCTGTGAGTGAAAGGTGTCACCAGAAACAGCCCAGCCTGAAGAGATCTGCACTCTGAATGTCATAAATGTCTTATCGTGCCTCTTACTGCGTGCACCTGACTGGTTTTGACCTCAGTTTTGTACCAAAGTTAAGAGATCCAGGCTCAAATAATAACTGGTATTACACTGATATCCCACGACCTGGCTCAGACAGTGCTGTCATGTTCTCTCTCAAAGGCACATTTGAAATCGAGGAGAATACATAAATTGCATTATTGTACTCTGGTTTTCCCTCTGCAAACTGCAGAGGTAAAAATAGCCCACTATCACTGTGCCTTGTGTAGCATATGGTAAACAGCTTTGCTATGTCATCTTCCATAAACATTGGATATTTCAGCTCACATCAGGACTGCAGCTACTCTTCTCATGGCAAACAGACCACGATCACTTTCTAGAGGCAAATTATTTCAAATACGTTTGGAAAGCCATACAAATAGTCTGACATACACTGCTTGGTTGAACAGAGAAACGTGAGCAGGGACAGAAGCTGCAGCAACACTGGAAGGAAAAAAAGCAGGGAGACATCCTAGGAAAAACTCAAAAACCTCAGCTTTAACACAGCCCTAATCATCTCCACTGAATATCTGGACTAAATATAGAACATCAACTTGCCCCGTGAGCTGCTGATTAGATGAAGGCAAAAAGTAAACACATACCTAACTTGGGGAAATTTTACCAAAACAGCTGTGTACAAACAAACAGATCTGCAGCAGGGAGGGAGGGAACTGCTACAAACCCAAACCAAACCCCTGCGTGAATACACGTGATTATTTGTGCAGGAAACAAGACAAGTCCAGTTCTGATGCTGCCACCATTTGTTCACAACACCCACTATATTCCAAGGATGGAGAAAAATGCCAGCAGGACTCTCTTGTGCCATGGATTTAAGTATGGCTCCAGAATCAGGCTTCTGGTCCCTGGTTTTGATAACTCAGGAGCCCAGCTTAGTTCCAAAAGGACTGGTCCCTCATTTGATCATGCTGCTGGTGACAGGCAGGGTGATCACCAAGCAGCCAAAAGGGATGCTGGCATCCTCTGGACAAGGAATTTCATAACTAGAATGTTACTTGGGATTTCAGGGTTGGAAGAGACTGGGGAAGCATTTTCTGCCAGTGTTCCAGCAAGTCAAAGCAGCAGCAGAAATATTGCAAAATTCAATCTTCAGCTCGAGGGGGGTAAATAGACAAAGAATTAAAAACAAGCAAAAAAAAAAAAAAAGATAATTAGGAAGTTTCACTCAGCCTCCTTCTGGGGAGCTCCCTGCATGGATTCAGGTTTCTGAGCAACATCCATCATCCCAGAGAATGCAACGCTGGCTGCAGGCCCCTGGTGACCACCACTGAAGCATTTTGTTTGCTGTCCTCTTGATTAACAAACTGAATCCAGTGCAAGGATTGAGGGGAAATAAAACACCCACAGAGAGCAATTCCTACTGCTAGAGAGCATTTGGGTCACAAGTTTGAAACTAGGCAGTGTAACTTAATTCTTCCCTTTAAATAACCTGAGGCTAAATATGATTCTCTTTTCATTTGGATTTCCTGATGTCCCACCTCTCAAACTCCAATTTGATAAGGGTTTTTAATTAATTTGTACTAAACCCCAGAACTGTAATTAACAAACCACAGATCCATAGCTCCTGCCTGTCTCAGACTTCTCCTCCCTGACCTTAGCCAAGGCTTTCAGTATCTTCACCCCACAGCTCCTCCTCTGTGCCATGGAGATAGTGAGAGCTGCTTTCTGTCCCCACCCAGCAGAGAAAACCCTCTGGGGCAGGCACTGCCTCTCCACGGGGCCATTTTGATCCTCAAGCTTAAACAAGGCTCGTCCAGTCCACATAAAAGCGTGGAACAGTCATCAGTGACACAGCTCAGAAAGGATTTTAATTAAGAACATCACCAAAACAAGGAGGGGCAGAACCGTGACAGCCAACTTGGTCAGTTCCCTGCTCCTCTGTAACTTCCACGCTGGTTTTTATACCCAGAAGTGGCTCCAAACCTCCCAGCAGCACTGCTGGATCCTGCAGAAGGCAGAAATAGCTACCTGGACTATCTGGCAGCAGTGGAAGTTACTGTCCTGCCATAAATAAAGCTTTGATGTGCCTGTGCCTCACTGCACCTTTAGCCCTCGGTCCAGCAGCTTCCTCACCATCTGCTGGGGAAGCTGCTTTGATACTGGATCACTTGGTAATTTTTTAAAACTATGGATTTGCTTCTACAGCTGTTCTTTAAGGCTCAAAATGGTTTCATTAAGAATGTAAAATGCAGGACTACGAGGAATCTGGAAGACGAGGGTAAAAACGCTTTGAAAATGTCCAAAAGGCAATGACTTTGAATTAAAGATAAATTAATGCCTGAGAAATCTACTCCATGTGAAATATCATTAATTAAGTGAGGGAAGTGAGAGCCCTGACCATGTAACATCCCAAATTACCACACAAATCATCCAAGAGGACACTTTAGTAGACACACAGGCAAAAAATAAGCTCCTAAAAATTGTCCCACAACTGCAGGTAGAATTGAACTACACAGCTCTTGTCTAAGCACCCCAGCACCTACTGAAACTGCACTGGTATCAATAAATATTTCAACTATTTGGGACAGTAACCCAGGACATCACTGTACAAGGTACTGTACAAGCCTGGAGTGAAGTCTGCCAACACCAGACATCGTGTGCACCTTCCAGTGAGGGGCTAAGGTGAGACTTCTTTTAGCCCTGCAGTAATAACTTCTTAAATTTTAATTTTTAAATCACTACTTATCCTGTTCCTCAGGCCTATAGTGCTCAAGTAGCAGGAGCTGTTCTTGATTTCTCTGTCTGCACAAGTAGCTTTGATATTGCGAGTTTGAAATCCACCCTAAAGTGCTGTCATACACAAAGACTGAACACTGCTTCTCCTCCTTATTCAGTCTGAGACAGTAATTAAAAACAAACCCCAAAACCTCAAAGAAAGGAGATTTTAAGACCTGGAGTTTAAGTCTTTTTTTTGCTAAGTTGCAACCTCAGTGTGGCAAACCAGGCATCGAAAAACCCAGCTAGGTCGGATGGATTTTTTTATTTGAAAAAAAAAACCAAAAATCACCTTTCTTCCACTGACTCTCTCGCACAGGGTCAGTCGCTGGAGAGACAACTGCCACGGAGAAAACACGTAAATAATTGCCTGCGCTGGCAGGATAACATTTTTCCCGTCTGCAGCGGTGGGGACTATTTTAAAAGCAGCTCTGAAGCCCCGTGAAGCGTGCGGCGTGCCAGCACTCCCGCTGCTCCAGCCAACGGCTCTGCCACTTCCTTTGGCACTGCCCAACATGTAACGGATGCTCTGCTCCCGGGCAGGACCCGATGGGGTTTGTTTTGATTGCAGACTTTACAGCGAGCTTCGTGTCAGCCTGGCAGCCCAACAGCTCCTTGGGTTTTCCTCCCCTTGCCTCGGTGGAGTGTTTCTGCGTGGTTACTTGGACAACTGATCAAAACCTGGCACAAATCCAGCCCCGGCCAAGAAGCAGGCACATAAATCTTCCCATCAGGGAGAATTATCGAGTTGGAGAGATGTTCCTTGACCTCGTTGTTATCTGCGCGTTTTTATTTACGTTACAGTAGCGCACAGAGGCTGGGCAGGGACCAAGGTCCCTTGGCACCCCACACCGTGCACACACAAAGACCCTGTTCCTTCCTCAGAGGGCTGCTGCTCACAACTCACACTTTACACCACAGTGAGGTGACTTGCCCAGAGCCGCCCCCCCCAGTCAGCAGCCAGACCCAAAATTTGCCAGCAGGGCAGTCAGAGCAGTGTCCTCCAAGCATTGCTTCCCCACATCGGCTCCTCGCAGCCTCCAAAGCAGATTCTCAGCCTCTTTTTTTTCCCAACGGTTGGGAAGTTTGGTCAGATTTGCCACCCATGTGCTACTGCCCGTGTCAGAGAAGCAGCCCAGCCTTGGTCATTCTTGCCCAGGCTTTCTCTGCAGGAGAGGTTTAGCACTACTAAACATCAATACAAACTCAGGTAAGGTTATTAATGAGGGTTGTACCCGTTTCATTCTGTGGCTGTAGAAAGGGTTACACCAGCACTCCTCCACTCGCCTCAGAAAAAAGGAAATAAAAAGGAAATAAAACTTGTGGATGCCTCCTTTTCCTCCTCCTTTGCCTTCCTTTCCCAGCCCCACACAGGAACTGAACTACAGGCAGCTTTCAGTACCTACTAACACGCCAGCAGGGATGGTGTCTTCAAACTCAAGGGATGTGCAATTTGAGAGCAAGACTTGAGGACAGACGAGTTGCTTTATCATCCCACCCTGCCCTGGCAGACAGACACACTCCACACACAACACGCCACCCCCTCAAGACACTGGGATTAACACTTGGCTTCCCTGCAGGAGCTGGGAATTTGGCTTGTGGTGCCCCTGTGGCACGCTGCAGCACTCTCAAAGTCCAGTCAGTTGTCCTTGCTGTGTCCCAAATCATTAATTCCACACATCACAGATTTGCTTTTCACGCGTATTCTTTTGAGCGCCGCCCTAATAACATCCTGAGACCGGGAGATGCAACTGTGTCCTGAGCTCACCTCTGCATGAGGGAGGGGAAAAGATCACAGCAGATTAAGTCAGTTCCTTGGCTTTTGACTTGGTTGGTTTAATGCTCATCAGATTATGCAGATGGCTTTCCCACCCTTGGTCTCTCCTTGGCTATTATAGGAGCAGGTGTTTCCTCAGTAAGGAGCCCGTGGGTTCCTAACCAGTGGGTAGGGATCAGCCAGGAGTAACTGGTAATTTCAAGGGTCTCCAGGGTTTTTTTGTGCTCCCCACAAATCACACTGCAGGGGTACCCAAAAGTCACTTTAATAAAAGCACTGCAGACTTATAAACACTGTCAGGCACCTCAAATAAAGGGATGGACTCACTGATAATTTGAGGCCAGAGTTATTTCTCTCCCCTAAGTCACCAATGCCACAGGAAGCACCTTCTGATAAAGTCCGGGCAGGAATTTAGCTGCATGTCACACACAAATCAGATGGGGCTCAACTGATTTCTGCAGGCTGCAGTTCCAAGTGCAGGGAGTGATGTTTAACACCAAAGCAAGTTCATTTTCATAGCTTTGAATTTGGTTTTGAGAACAGTTTTGAGAGAGCAATGTCAGTAAAGAATCAGGCATGGCTGACCTTTCTTTGCACCGGGGAGGACAGAATGACCTCTGGACGTCGCTTTTTGTGGTCCCCTGAAAACAGGGAGGCAAATTTCAACTCAGACTATGTTGGTTTTGTGCAAGCTCCTGAGTTAGAGAGTTTTGTTAGAAAGGCTACAGGAAGAAGGAGAAGTGGTTGGTTACAGAGCTTAGTCTGTCATAAATTACACCTTTATGGCAATGGGAAAAAAAAAATAAATTGTTGGGCTTTTACATAAGAGAGATTTGGCACAGCGAGTGAAGTGTTTGGGATAACCACATGTCTGGGCAGACTCTGCTCGTGCCATCTTTCCCCAGAGGGGAAAGGTGGAGATGCAATGGAATTACCTTCTGTGACCCCACGGGGCTGAACCCACAACACCTCATGGGGGGCAGCGCCAGGGAAAAATCAGCCAGCCAAAATTCACAGGGAAAAGATCCTGCTAAGGGCAGATTTTCTCTCTTATCTCCTATTATTTGGCAACTCCTAGCACTTGTAGGGGCGGCTGCAGCCCCCAAAAGCCCCCGTGCAGCATCAGCCCTGCAGCCTGGGACATCAGGCTAAAAGGAAGCCCTGGGAAGGTGCTGGCACAAGGCCACATTCCATCCACGATCTCAACATGTCAGGAGCAGGACAGGGGGGCAGGAGAGCTTGGGGAGGCAGGAACGTGGATGAGGGCACACTGGAAGTACAGTGCAAACCACAGCACAGCCAGCACCCAGGCCCCTGGGGTTCGGGAACCACTTCAAGCCTGACCCTGCAAAGGGCTCAGCAGCTTTTCCCTCTCTCACTAAAGCTGCAAGGTCTCTGTGGCTCAGCACCTCACCGCAGAGGGTTTTGCAGACTTACCACCTGCAAGATACAACTAATTGGTCAATCAAGATAAACCTCTTTCTAAGGAAGATTTAAGCGCAGGCAGGAACAAACTCGAGCTCTGCGCACTTTGTGGTTTCTCTACCTGAGTCAATTAATTTTCCAGCTGTCTGTTAGAGAGAGGTGAAATGACAAGGGAGGTTCAGTGCTGCGTATCTGGGGCTGGAAGCTCTTGTCAGAGTGATCAGACAGACGTGTGGGTGCTGCCGCTGTCTCAGTGACAACAGCTGGGAGAGCTGAGGGAGTCAGTGCCCCCCAGCCCTGGAGAAGCATCCTCTGCCTGCAGCAGAACAGGATCCCAGCAAGAGAAATCCCACTGCACCAGGGCAAGGGGTGCAGGAGCATGGAGATCCTGTTCTCCTCCTAAAACAGCACAAAGAGAAATTGCAACCTAATCAACAGGAGATACCTCTATGTTTACAGGAAGGTTGGCCAAGGAGTGGAAAAAATTTTGGTGACCCCAAATTCAAGGCTTGCTGATGGGCACAGCAAAAGACTCCACAGGCTCAGCCACAGCTTCTGCAGGCTGGCCAATTCTGCAAACTCAGAGCTGGCACAAATGCTGTCTGCTGGACGCCTTCTTTGTTATTCCACCTCTCTGTGTTTCTGGAATTACCATCACTTTAAGCTTCATGGGGGGACACAATCTACTCTTCCACTTCTACTCACCTCTGGTTTTGCATTCAAATCCATACTTCAAGAACAAACAGGACTATAAATCCATTTCCTTGTCCGGGTTTGAACCACTGTCACCCTTTCTAAGCATCCTTCACGTCAGCATCACCAACCGCTCTGAAAGTGGGAAACAAACTGTGACAAGCTGATGTTCCTTCAGCCTGAACTCGCTTGTAACAGATTTCAGCGGCAGTAAATCTCAATTCCTGCTTGCCCAGCCATCAGAAAATGGAGCTGCCACAGCTCATGGAGCAAAAGACAAAAATCTCACTTGCTGAGAGCTGTTAAGGAGAAACCACCCAGCTAAAAGTGCAGGAGCAACAGGTCCATCCTGGACACACCACCCCAGTGACAAGCAGCAGGCTGGGGCTGTTAATCATTTCAGAACTGGATGATAATGCTGAATAGTCTTAACCTGATACCCAGTGGCTTCAGCAGAAGTCAGCCTGGGGCTGCTTCTGCTTGTATTCCTCCAGGAAACAAAATTGGTGGATAGAAACAGATATAAATGCTACTGAGCAGATGAACTGCAAGAGGAAATAGGCAGCTATCCTACACCCTCTGGGAGAAAGTAAAATGTAGAAAAAGTCAGGAAAAGAAAGGAGGGATGAGTAGAGTGAGGAGACAGAAGTAAAAGCTCCCTGTGTCATGCAGTTTGAAAATGTGATTGACCAGCTGTTAAATGCTGGATCACACACAGACTGCTTTTCTGAACTACAGGCTGAGGCACCATAACCCATCTCCTCCAAGGCTCTGCCTCCTGATTTCCCATTTCCCCTTCCCTTCTCCAAAGCACAACTCCTCCAACGGTGACACTCCTGACAACTCATCCTGTGCCTCCAGCAAACGGTTTTGCCAATTTCGGGTCAACACGCCGCATTTCAGTTAAATTATTAAAAACCAACCAAACTAACTGAAATAAGAACAAAAAACCCCTCCACACTCTGGCCCTGTCCCAAGTTTCAGCCGATGCACGCACAGCAGCAGCATTTAGGTACATACAGTAAAACAGAACGTGGCAACACCCACGCAGGGTCCAGAACTCCTAATGGGATTATTGTACGTCTACACCCTCGTTTTGTGCTTTTTAAAGGATGTGATCTGCACAGTAAAACATCTGAGTCCTGAAAAAGTCAGCCCTTCCTCTTTTTAACCAGCATATGCTGCTCTGTGTACTTCTACAGCGTAAGGAAAAGCCTCAAACTCGCTCCCTTTGATTCAGCATACAGTGAATAAATGCCACAGAGCCTTCCCACAACAGGTTTTGCCATGATTGTTTCTTTTTTCTGCACTTTGATTTCCAAAAAGGAGAGATTATTGGACAGAAAGCTTTTTGAAGAAAAGTCAAAAAAAAAAAAAGGAAAAGAAAAAGCCACGAGAGCTCAACTACTTCCCTGCTGGGCAGAGCATCTCCTGTACCTGCACAGAATTACAAAAACTCCCACTACAAGCCAGCCTGCTGACAGTTCTGACACCCCTGCAGGCTGCAGGCTGCTTATCCTCCACCTTGGAAAATGGGGATATCAATATTTCCACTGCCACCTGCAATTAAAATCATTAGCCTTTTCCCACGTATCTATAGATTAACCCCTTCTCAGTGTTATGCTTGCACCAAATTTTAAAGAAAGGGGGAAAAAAAATGAAGCAAGAGCATAAAGGAACCTGTATTTACAGGGTGCTCAAATACCATCACTGGGGTTTCTGGAAACAGCTTCTTGACTAAGTATAACACTCCTTGTCGCTGGAAGAAAGTGCAAAGCTAAATCTGCCATCTGCTTTATCCCTTTGCCCACACTGCAGCACTCTTTAAAAACGTTCCTAAAAGATAAACCCCAACACCCAAAAGGTCCTTAGTGACACCTGTTATGGAAGGGGGTTAGACACAGTCAAATTCCACCTCCAGTTGAGTTTAAGAGGCTCCAGAAACAGGAAGATCACCTCCTCTTTATGAAACTTAGCCCAGAAAGTACTCTGAGCAAAGTATAAAACACAGAGCCCTTGCAAATAGCACTTAATTCCTCTGTATTACCAATTTAAAGGGTTGTTTCCTGCTCTGTGGAGCTAAGAATCTACACTGCAATTTTCCCTTACACCACCAGTTCTGCAAGGCCATATATCAGCATTATTAATATGATTTACAAGTGCTACAGATGTTCTCCTTAGGGGCAGCCCCATGCAAACATCGACAGACTTCTAATAAACAGACCCAGATCCATCTGTTAACTTGTTTGAAGCCTTTCACTGTACGGAGCAGAACCAAAGTGATTCATTAGAGAAAATGTCTTCATCAACAGCCTTCCCCTGCACACTTCTTGTGTCCCAACATTTTCTCCTACTTAACTTTTAAATTTGTTTTCACGTATTTAAGTGATTAAAGTTACTATTTTGAAAAGGAACAGATTCATTTCAGGACAAAAAGAGCATTACAAGCGCAGTAAAAATGGATGAGCTGCCAGTGGTTTAAATCACGCTCTGGGTTTACAACTCCAGCACTGCACCTTTCCCATGCAAAGTCCACCTAAAAATCAATACACGACAATCAAGCCAGTTTAAAGGGATGAAGGATGAAATTAAAGGGATTGAATTACCCTGACATAAATATACTGCTCGTTAGCTGAGCCACAGTAACGTTAGACCCGGTAATGGGGCAGGGTAAGAGCCCCCACCCACCAAGGGAATTATTGCAGCTCTACAGGCAGAGCAACCACTCGTCACACCAGCCACCCTCCCATTTAAGACCACCACTCATCCCCTGTGCACACTCCCACCAGCTTGGCTTTATCTGTCCCCAAAGCAATTGAAGTGCCCTGTGTTTGAACAAGCACATTGTCCCGGAATAACTCCGCGTGTTAACTTAAAGCAAACACAGCCACACAAGCACAAAAGGCTCAATGGGGGCTGCTACTTCCGATGAAAAGTGATTTTGCCAAGGTCGGGTAGATCCATAAACTTGCTCAGCTACGCAAGGAAGTTCCAGGTCAGCTGAGGTGTGAACAAACTGCGGTAGTTAAGCTGCCGTCGCTCCCTCGGAGAGCATCAAAGCAGTTTTTCTGAGTTTGTGCGGTTGAATTTAAATCCCCAAACGGCCCGCGAGAAAGGGAAAAATTCGGATCTTAAAGTCTCTCACCCCTCCCTATGCAGGGAGCAGAGGCTGCTGATTCAGGAGAAAGGGGGAAGGCGCTCCCTGCTGCCCCAGAGCCCCAGGGAACAGCGCTGAGGGCAGATGGACAGGAGGACAGGCTCCTGCCAGGAGGAGCACAGCCCCTGCTGAGAGCACCCACGGCTTAGAGCCCTAAGCTGCTCAGAGCTCCTGCATATGGATGAAGCTCAAGTGCAAGGAAACACGACCATGACGGTGTGGACACAAGTATCCCGGTTGATTCCCATGTGGCTCCTTCCTGCCCAGGGAATGAATGCACTTTCAGCACACCGGCTGATCAATAACACTCCCACTCCGGCAAGCGCTTACTCGCGGGGAAAACTCGGAGGAACATTCCCTCTCTCTTCACTGAAGAGCTGCACTTCAACATTATTTCACAGATCCTGAGCAGGATTGTAGCAGCAACAGAAAAGCTGCAAAAAGCTAGTGCTTTCCAGGAAGGAACAGCAAAAAGCGACGCTTTCCAGGAAGGAACAACATTCTCCACTAAACACGGACAATTCTTAAACACGTGTGCTCAGTTTGTCACTTTCACTACAGCTCAGAGCACAACACTGTGGTTCCTAAAGCAGCCTTGGTAAGCAGAAAGGCAGCTACATCTTACAGCCCCTCCCAACAAAAAGCTCTGGACTGCAAACTCCGCACCTGTTTATAGCCAAACCAATGGACCAGGGCAGTTTTAGAAAAGAGATTTATCTCAGCACGGCCATACCGATGGGTTTTGAGAAAGGGAGACCCCCCAACCAGGCACGCTCTGTGATGTTGCACAAGGAGGAGCTGAGCACTCGAAAAGACAAAGTACCAGAAGGAGAAACGTGCATTTTCTTCAATACAGGTAGGCTTTGGTTACAACAGGAAAGTCAGTCACAGTGAAGAACATCTCAGCCTGCACATCTGTGCCAGGGCATGCTCTGCACGGATGTCAGAGCACCCGGGTCAGGAAAGTTCTCCAAGATAAACTTCAAGCGTGGAAAAGCAATCCTTTCCTGTCCCTGCTTTTCTCTTTTTAAAGGAAAGGCGGGAGCGAACAGGATCATTCCCAAGGCAGACCCGTGCCAATCACACCCGAGTCTAAATCTCCAAGTTTGACAGTGAATGGGATCAATGCAGACAGGGAAATTTGTTCCAGTTTGGTCCCTCAAGCACAGAAATTTCACCTCAAATTGTCTTTTGCTACACCTGTTGCAATGCTGGTGGAGAGGAGAAAGCCCTGCTCCCAGGAAAGAAGGAAAAAACTCCACTGACCACGTTATCAATGCTGCTGAAACACTTCCAAATATGACAACATCTGCTGAAAAGAGACCAAGGCCTGGAAAGGTGCAAAAGGAACCCAAAATAGAGGTGAGTAGTTCCTTCAGTCAGCATCTTATCAAGAAGAAGAAGGGAAAAGGACTACAAGAAAACACAGCACACTACAGAGAATTTCTGCACCGCTCTCCAGAAGGATTTACATCCTCCCAACACCGGCTTTAGCAACAAGTGGGTTAAAGAGTTCGTGTGCCACAGAAACTTTTTCACCTCCGACAAGCACTAACGATTGACAAAACAACCCTGATGCCGCAGTAAGATCCCGTGGAATGAAAAGCTGGAGATGCACAGATCCTTCCAAAATGTCCTGACAGCTCAGTGAGCAGCACAGCACACAATGGCTCCCTCCCAACTCCCAGAACTCCGCTGCTTACCACGGGCTTCTGGGCTGTTACTAAAGAATAACGTGGCAAATTGAAATAAAACATAACAAAACCCAAGAAAACCGACACCACGTACAACCAAACAAAACATATGGCTCATGGTAATGATTGGGAAACCCACCGAGGATTAATGAATTTTGCAAATTAGCAAAGAAGGAGCAACCAGGATTAAAGAGGAACAATCAACAACGCTGGGATGCAAAACACTCTTTGTTCATTTATTTAGCAAAGTGTAGCTCTGCCTGTGCTGAAAGCACCTGATAGCTTACCAAAGTAGACAGAGTAATATATTTTGTAAAAGTAATTAAGCCTTTGAAATATGAGACCTCAGTACATCACTCAGCTGCTGCCGAGGAGAGGGATTTGACTCCCGAGTTGTTTGTGCTGTCAACAAGAGCGATCGGGCTCCCAGATTACTCCCCGGAGGAGGAGGGAGATTCTAGGAGTGCAGCAGGGCTTGGCTGGAAACCCACACCCCGCTGCACAAGTGCCTCCCCTCGAAGGGGAATGGTAAATATTAAACGGCATCGTTCAGAACGTGCACCAGGATGTGCCTGGGAAAACTCTGGGAAGCCCCAGCCCAGCGCTGCCTTCAGCCCCAAACACTCAGAGAGACCCTCAGGCCAGGCAGGCTGGAGCCCTGGCCTGCAAGTGAGGTTTGAGGATACCAAACACCCCCATGAGACTCACTCCATCCTAAGAGATGAGCTTTAAACACACAGTTCTTACCTCAGCAAAGAGGCCTTTTGCAAGATTATTAACAACTGTCATTTAAGTCGTTGTACACAGTGCAGAGACACAAGCCCACAAACACTTGCATTTGCAGACACTGACTAATAACAAAATCAGCCTTCTTTAAAGACAGATAGTGCAAGGGCAAGGTTGCCCAGCACACTTACTGAGCTGGAACTCAGACTTCAACACGCTTTTTTCCTCTAAGTACTTTTTAAATGACAAGAACTGGAGTTTTTGTGAGCACTTCAATGCTTAAATGACACCAGTTTTATTTCCAGAAGCCTACTTTTTATTTGCAGATAACAGAACGCTCCAGAGTCAGCTTTCAAAACAACCCTCAGACACTTCACATTGCACGTGCATTCTTTCTTAATTTAAACTCCGCATGCATAGGTCAGTGCAAGCAAAAAGCCTTTTGCTGCAATAGCTACTGTCTCAGCACTGAAGAGACAATATTGCAATCAAGCTTATGCTGAACATTGTATAAGACTGTCACCCCCTGCCCAACCCTTTTATTAAACATTGTCTCAAAACACTAAATAAGCATGAGCGAGTATTTTTATCCAGCGCAGACTAAAGAGAAAGAAATACACAATCTTAGCATTTCTTCTTTCCAAAAAGGAAGGCTTTGAGGTCTGGAGTTACTCCGTTTCAGCAGGAGCCTCACAGGGTATTATTAAAAACTCCCCAAAGTTCTGTGCTAAAAAAAATGAGACAGCCAGCAGTCTGCCAGCGCTGTGATCTGCAGATCAGGAGGCAGGACCTGCATTCACAGAACACTCGAGCAGTTAGGGAGTTGTAAGCAATACAGATCGTGGCTTTCTCTGCTTGTAAAGCAACCGAACTGCTTTGGGGACTTCTTGTTTGTTTTGATCGATGCATATTTAATCTGCACTTGTCACCCAGATCCTGCAGCACATATGGCAGTCACCAAGTCCCCTCTAATACCTTGGCTTAGCACTGTGTGAATTAAAGACAACAGTTTCAGCTTCAAAACTAAACTTCCAGTTTCATATAGACACCCTCCCCCCCAGTACACTCACACTGTACACATTAAAAATATTAACAAGCATATTAAAAACGTGCCTCTCTATTCCCAGCAAGGAACAGCAGGTGTGCTTTGCTAATTATGTCAGCTCCTAACCTATTATTTACCAGTGTCAGCGAACTTAAGATGTTAAAAAAAAAATAATAATATCCCCAAACCTACATATAAAAGTTTGAAATATTAGCGAAGCCATCACATTTGCTCATCCAAACCAGTTTATTTTAGTAACTTTTGGCTCCTGAAGAAACCAACCGAAAAGAATGTCCACACTCTGGGACTGTCACGGAACATTTATCCCGAACCTGACAGAACGCGTTCTCCACGTTGTCAAAAAGTCCATTGTGGAGGAAAACACGTTCTGAACTAACACCCTGCGAGACCCAGCCACGTAAAGACGCACACAGAGCCGCGACCTGAACACTACAGCTTTGTTTGAAAGTGAAACCAAGCAGGCTACAAATAATGCTCTCTCCCCAGCGCCCAGGGAGGTTGCCAAACCCAAACAAGAAGTATAAACGGAGGAGAAGGACGGCTGAGTTTTGAAGTTTTACATTTTATTATCGGTAGCATTATTTATAGCGCGACACTTCTATATATAAATCTGCGATCTGCGTTTCTTTTTACACCTAGAAAGCATATCAAGTTTAGGCAGCGAACCCTCGGGTTTCCATTTATTTGCGAAAGTTTTGGTAAACACCGGATATTTACACGAGCGGAGCAGCTGGGTACACACACACACACACACACACAAATAAATGCATGCGGACGCGGACAACACGCGAAACGCGCACTTTCCAGCCCATCATCCGCTGCCTGCTCAGACCTTTTTCCAGCTCCCAAGCCAGCGGCGGGCCCGGGGAAATGGCCGGAGCGGGCGGGCGCTGGCCCAGGGCTGGGGCCGGGCTCCGCTCCGCGCCCGAGACAACCGCGGGGCCGGGGACCCGCGCACCGGGGCTGGAGCCTGCCTAGTCCCCCCTTCCCTTTGCCTCCGCGCTGTTTTTTAAATTCTTTCTTTTTTTTTTTTTTTTTTTTTTCCCTCTCCCTTTCCCCCCCTCTT
>VXBN01001790.1:181290-276232 GCA_013397395.1 Sinosuthora webbiana | reverse complement strand
CCCGCCGCTCGGAGCCGGGCGGAGGTGGCGGCGGGCGGGTGTCCCCCGGGCAGACATGGCCGGGGAAAATCCCGGCTTCCCCCGTCCGCCCGCGTCGCGCCTGCCGAGGGGACGAGCAGAGCCTGGAAAAGTGCGGCTGGAAACGCGAGTGGGACCCACGCGTGCTGCGGGAGGCCGGGCTGGAAATCACAACCGCTCTCGCCCCCTCACACTTTTGTGTGTGTGTGTGTGGGGGGGGGGGGTTTGTTTGTTTTTTTTTTTTTTAACCGCGGTTTGTATTGGGTAATGCGCTCTCGCATTTATTACGCAACAACTAATACGAGCTGCAATAAAAATAGCCCGCCGCCGATGCACGCTGGAGTAGCGAGCGGCCAAAAAAAAAAAAAAAAATCCATCAAGAAAACCCACAGCCCGATGTAGTTCGCACTGGTTGGTGCATTTCATAACACTGTCAACTGCTGAAAACAACAGAAATTAATCTAATGTATACAATCAAAACAATGTGAATTTCACCAGCACACCACCATAAAAGCATCAACAAACATCAGCGCTGTTAAAAACACTTCCAAGTAACAGACCCACGCAGCCCTGTGTCCTAAAGCAAATCCACAACTGCAAACAGAAGTTAAAACAAAACAAAAGAAATTGTTATAAGCCAAAATATGACTGAATTGCTGCAGAAAAAAAAACATTATAATACAACTACTGGAAAATAAATGAGGGGAACGTTTGAGTGCCAATATGGAATAAGGCAGAGTGAGAGGATTTCTCTGTGGACACGTGTGCCAGCAGAGGCTGCCACGCTGCTGGTTCAGACAGCCACATGCTGATGCCAATTAATAAGTCAGTTTATTGTAACCATAAGGTGAAGGCAGTTTTAGTAAAAGTCCTTATTTCCAGAAGATTAGCTTTAGAAAAACACGACCAATGGGACTGAAATTTCTCCAGAGGTATGATAGAATCAGAAAGATTGTACAGGCTTAAGAAGAATTCCATTGAGCCATGCTTGCAGCTGCCTCAGGATGGAACCAAAATTGTGCACATGCCTTAACCAGTCTCCCCCAAAAAAGGGCTTTTTGGCGCTCAGCTTCAAGGGTTGGGCAAATTCAGGAACCAGAAACTTGCTCACAACTTTGCCACTTTGGGATACATTTACTAAGGCAGCATTTGGTGTATCTGCATCAACAGATCCCAATCCCACCCTAGGTGAGCGTGTGAGACTTGCCTCCTGCCAGCTGACCCTTTTGACTTGACCATCAGGAGTACCCCAAAGTCACCTCCCCACATGGTCTCTGCAGGGGCACAAAGCATGCAAGCAGTAAGAAATAAGTAAATTCTAGGAATTCTTAAGGAGAACCACCACACTTCACTGTGGTGTTCACAAACCTGGTTGCCAAAAAGAGAGGAAATCCCTTTGAAACACCACGTGAACTCTGCCCTGCCCACAAGTGACCTGAAGTCCAGATCCCCAGGAGTAGGATTTTGAGCACTTTTTGCCATTGTTCTGCTCCAAACCCATTTTCAAGGCAATCTAAAAGACCACAAGTGTATCAAAGCATTTGAGAGCTGAAGGGAACCAGGGCAGTGCTGACTGCACTGTCCTGCTCCAGGACGTACCTGAGCCTCATGGATAACCAGAGTAGGAATTCCTAAATGCCCTAAAACACACACAGACACCAAATCCTTGAGCATGACCGAAGAGCCCCTAAATGAAAACTGCTGCAGCTCTAGGCATGGGGGCTGGGAAAAGTTGGCAGCTGAAGCTTTCCAAGGCAGGGGGCAGGGAGAAATGGGCTGAGTATTCATTATGAGCACTTGGAGAAATGGACTCCGTGCACTCTAAAGACTCCTTTTCAGCTAAATCATAATCTGAAAGCTCGGCTTTTAAAAGTATTTATATTTTAGTTGAAGACAAAGTCTTGCAACAAAAGAAGTGTTGGCTGCAGTGTAAGACTTGGCAAAGCCACAGGGAACTGAACAGGGGTCTCCTAATGCAAAGTGTTCAGCAACCCCAGCAACAGACACAGCACAACAGCAGAGCAAAGAGAAAGTGCAGGCAGAAAGAGCAGCCACAAGAAAAGCCAAAGAGCAGAAACTCTGAGAGCATAAAACTCTCCAAGCTAGCAGAGCACTCACCTCACAGTGAACGTGCACAAGTTCAATATTGGAGTTTGATCCTCTCGGCAAATCCACCGTCAGGAGCACGATGATGGAGGGTGCATCAAAACTGCAGCCCAAAAGGAGTCTCCAATTACACCTTCTCCTGCCTTATCTCACCCAGGGTGGGTGTAAGAGAGTTTCATCCCAAATCGTCGCGTTCATTATGCAGCAGGCTGAGCAGGCAAAACAATTCACGTGGGAAACCGTCCTCAGAGATTTCACCACTATCAGCTTTCAACCTGGAACACAGCAATCACTCACACACCTACCTGTAGGTCTGCAGACTTGTGCTTGAAGAACCCCAGTGCATCCTCCAAGGGATTAGGAAAGCAAACATATTTTGGGATCCCTAAAGCCTTCTTTATGCAAGGCAGTGAGTTTAGATAATGGTTTAGCCAAACAGGCACAGGCTGACTCAGTTTGAATAAGCCCCTTAGGAGGTACAGTGAAATCAAATCAGAACAATTTAAGCTCAAGTTACCAAAGCCAAAGTAAAAGCACTTCAACCGAGGAAAAGGGAGTGATAATCTTTAAATTAAATTCTGAACTGATTTTGTCACACAGTTTCATACACAAGATGTAACAGGCTGCCTCTTCTGAGACACCTTAAGCAGCAGCTTTTCCGCAAAACACAAACCTACAGCCGCAGCTCTTTACCTCCTCCTGCTCCCCAAGCTCACAGGAGCATCCCAGAGTCACTCAAAGCTTCTCAATTGGCCTCTGTGGTCTTTCATGCTGCACCTCCAGTTACCCAATTAGTGCCCTGTTAATGAACCCCTGCCATGTATTTATTCCTGGCTGTTGCAGTACTTTTATAACGTGTAATGCCCAGTGGTACCTACATCCTTCTCAGAAGTTTTGTGCACAGGCTTCAACAAGAAAAGTGTTCTTTGTGCAAAACCAGAGTGGTTTTCAGGGCTGTTAAACACGGGCACTTTTTGCCTCTCTGCTCATGGAGCGTTGAGTGGTTTGAAAGCAAGAGCGGATGGAAGCAGAAAAGGAGATACTTTGTGGGACAGATCAGTTTTGGGAGGGTGGGCCCCACTCAGTGCATTGCGTGACCACCCAACAATATTTAGCAGGAATCAAGGACTGCTGGGAACACCAATTTTTCTGATCTTTGCCCTGAATATTTCCTGCAAGCTTCTGATTTTTACCTGTGCCTGTTCCACCATCAAAACCACAGTTCCCCACTGCCAGGGGAGATTATATGAGTCAGATCACTCTGGTGTCAGACAGGAGGGTGTTGAACACAAGGGGATAAATGCTCTTATTACAACAGAGAGTCATCTTTTCCAATGATCATCTTCAGTGTAGTGGCAGGATTTCCTCGATTGAGTAAGTGTTATTCAGTAAGTTGAGGGTGACAGGATTAGGGCAGAGGTTTGAAACAATAATTGCAGTTTGTTCGTCTGTAGTACCTTTCATCTGTGGAATTCACAACAATGCAATAATCCTCCTAACAGCTTTTGTAGGTAAGGAAATATTATGACTCCTGTTTTTCAGCTGAGGAAGCTGAGAGGGAACACGATGATGCAGAGAATCATGGGCAGAGGCAGAGTTGGGACTCAGCTCTTCTGACTCATTCTTTGTAGTTCAGAGAGCCCGGACACACCAGTTGGGGAGGCCACCCTGACTCCTCACTCCCAGGAATGTCAGTGCCTGCAGGGCTTTTGGATCTTCAGTGTTCCCTCTTCATCTGGAAAAGGGTGAGCAGAGCCCCCAGACTGGGGAGCCAGGATGTCCACAAGCCCCCAAAGGCCCAGCACTGTGCTGTTTGAAGGGAAGACAGGAAAGAATTGAGCAACCCAAGACCTAAAGGATCTTGTAAGTGTTCATCTGCACAGAGGAGTTTTGATTGTCATCTGAATGGTGGTCTGGATTCAGCCACTATGCAGTGGAGGGTCCAGAGTTGATTTAAATAAAGTTCTTCCAGATTGGAAGTTCTCAAACCAGTGAAGTTGAGATGAAGTGCTTCCACTGCAATGGACAGGAAGGGCATGAAGAGCCCACAAAATCTTCTGTCTGACTATGATGTGTCATACCAGGAAGGAGCAAAAAGCTTTCTTTGGAGAGGCTGGAGACTGGGATACATTGGGCTAAGATTTATATGGATGGAAAAAAAAGCGAAGCAAAGGCCTAAAGTGTTGTGAGAGAGAAGAAAAGGACATGACCACAGAATTTGGGACTGGAACAGAAACCGCCCAGCCAACATGGCCACATATCTTTGGCCATAGTTAAAAACGTTCCTTTGGAAATTACCTGCATCTGAATGGTTTTGTTGGATATTCAGTGTGATGTGGAGACCCAGCACCTGCTGTGAACACAGTGGTTTGCACAGGTGAGCAAGGCTGTGAATAGTGTGTGCTACTGAGCTGGCAGAGCTGAAACCAACAGACACTGGAACATGCCAGACTTCAGCAGGCCAAAGCCCCAAAGGATTCCTCTGTGTTTCCTTGCTTCTCCTCCTGCCCCCTCACAAAGACTGGAGAGAATGGCACAGAGATCCTCTCACCAGACAGTAACGCCTTCAAACATCTCGATCCGTAAATGACAATGAGCAATAAATAGATTTCACTAAAACTATTTCGGGGGCGCGAGTGGATTGTATTGAACCGTCCACTCGCTGTGGCTGCAGCCAAAGAACAAAGCTCCTGATTCACACAAGTGCTGAGAACCTGCTGCTCCAGTTGAAGTGGCTGGGAGAGGCAGGCTGTCATCACGTCTGGCAGTCAGAGCCTGTGTGACTCAGGCTGAGGCTCTCGAATCAGCAGCCTCCATGCATTAACGTGGCTGGGGCTGGCACTGGGGGGAATTTGTGCTGGATGATGCCTTAGAGCACATTGCAGGATTCCAACCCTGTGGGAAGTCCGGCCTGCTCTTCAAAAATCATGTTTCTTACCAGGTCGTTACTAACAAGGGTTTGATACATGCAGTGTTCAATGATCTTACATTGAAATGGAGTTCTTCAACTTCTCTAGGCCCCTCGTGCCCGGGCTAAGTGTTTGTACACATCCCTGGCTGGGAAAGGATGATTCCAATCCTACCTGCTCTCCACTGGGCTGAGATTTCCTAGCTTTAAATGAACAAATGTTGGCAATGATGCAAGCAAGGCTCGGAATGTAGTGGGGGGAGGTAGAAATATCATCCTGGAAAAGGTTCAGTGTTTGTTTTTAAATCCCAGAAGAAACATATGAATGGGATGTATCTGGGATTTAAGGGAAAAAAAAAACAAACAACCAAAACCAAAAAACAGAGCAGCATGTTTGGAGTCACCCAGAAACAGCTCTGTGTCAGGGATCAGCTGCTCTTTAGAAGCCTTAAAGATGCAGCAGGTCTCTCCTGAGTTCTTCCTCCCCGTTTCTGGAGCAGAGTGTAACACACAGAGAGTCTGTTCTGCACTTCCTCTGTCTGCTGAGGGGCCCAAGCAAATAAAAATGCGAGCTGAGATTGCTAATTGTGCCAAAACATAAACACGGGCTCACACGGCTTGTACGCTCCCTGTCTGATTACTCACCACTACAAACGTAAGCACGAGCTGGTTTGCAGCAGGCAGGTCTAAGGAGCAGGTCCAGGCTGTAGTGAAGTTCCTGGGAGCTTTTCCACAAACATTAAACTCCTTTTGGATCAGCTCTGCAGCACTGGGTTAGCTCTGCTCTCGGTGCAACCTGGGACAAAATCACACACGTTGGTCACAGCAGGAGCCGCGGCCTCAGCTCCTGACACCCCGAAAGGCACCCAAAGGGACCCCAGTAAGGCTGGGAGCAGCCACTTCCTTCCAACCTGAGCCCTTTTCCTTTCCCTTTCATCACCATGGGAAGCTGCTCTCCCACAAACACCTCGGGCAGGTGTCTTTTCCAGTGCACTTGGCACGTCCCCAAGCTCAGGCTGTTTGGAAGCGAAGGGGAATGAAAGATTTGCTGAGGGAGAAGCCTGCCAAGCCCCCACGCTTTCCCAGAGTTTGGACAGATGTCACATCCTGCTGATCCCAGCTGTGGGAGCAAGAAAGACCCTCACGGATGATTCATAACCCTCAAGTGAAATTTAATCCACATTTTTGTCTTTGCAGAGCCCCGGGGTTGTTGTGCAGTCCCGAAGAAATGCCCCCTGCTCGTGCTGTTTCTGAAAAGCTCCATGCTATCAAAACCCCAGCCTGGCACGGAATCAGGTCCTTGGCCAAATGGAGTTTATCATACTTTAAACGAGTTTAGAAAAACATCCAGGACACTTAGAGGCTAAGGGGTTGTTTAGGATTGCACTTAATCTGTAGTCAAGGCTACATTTTTCAGGTTCCAGTGAGGTGGTATTCAGAGCAGATAAGGATTTTTATACATGCACATATGTTTGTATGTATTTTCTACAGATATAAAAAAATATCGGGCAAAAATTCCCAAAGCAGACACTGAGAGGCAAAATGTGAACTTATCTCCAACATGAAAGAAACGAAAAACACCCTGCCACGAGAAAGTTCTATAAATAGCATTATACTGCTGGTTTGTATGCTCCCATTTTATTTCATATTCGTTGTTTAAAAGACTGGAAACATTAAGGCAAAAGCATCTGGAAGAATCAGCACCAGGGATTCAACTGGATTTGTTTCCTAATATCGTTCTGGTGAGTGTGCAGCTCTTCTGTGTTTTACCTCCCTGAGTTTAGAGGGCAGGGCTAATTCTCCAGATTTCTGCTGCAGGATTCCAGGCTGGAGGAGAAGGGCCTTGGCTTCACTATACCACAGTTTTTTTTCATCTTTTCCTTTCTCCACTGCCACTAGAATTTTTGGAAGTGAAATATCTTCCTGTATTAAAGGGCCAGTAAAATGACACACGTCTCCTTTTCTTCCCTCTTAACCAAAAGCAGACTGCAACGTGTGGGTTCAGAAAATAACCCACTGCTCTCCAGAAAAGTGCTTAAACACATGTTTAACTGTAACTGGGCCGTTTGGCCCTCGTGAATTAAACATTTTTTCTGAGTCAGGGCTTTTTTTGTGTGACAGTACGCTGAGAAAACCACCTTGCCTCAGATCCCCTCTCACCCAGGAGAGGATTACGGTGTTAAATGGCTCAAACATCAGCATTAGAGAGTCACAGAACCACTTAGGCTGGAAAAAACCTCCGGGATCGCCGAGTCCAACCTCTGATTGATCATCACTTTGTCAATTAAACCACGTTGCTCTGCGCCACGTCCAGTCACTCCTTGAACACCCGCGGGGACGGGCACTCCGCCACCTCCCTGGGCAGCTCCGATGTTTAATGTTTCCCCCAGCTCCAATGTTTAATGTTTCCCTCTGATCCAACGTTTAACACGGCTTTCCATGAAGAAATTCCCTCTGATGTCCAGCCTGAACCTCCCCTGGCGCAGCTTGAGGATGACTCCCCATGCCCTGCCGGGGAGAAGAGCCCGATCCCCACCTCACGGACGTTATTACGGACATTATACACATTATATAGACATTATTAGAGACGTTTTGTAGACACTATTATAGACATCACGTGGACACTATTATAGACATCGTGTAGACACTATTATAGACATGACGGGGGCGTGAATTGGCCTGCGCTCCTCACAGCCGCTTTTATCGGTGTGCATCCAACGGGGCCGGCTGCGGACGCACCCCAACGACACCTAACCCCCTTCAGCCGGGCTCAACGGCCCCCGAGCCGCGGGAGCAGCGCCCCGGCCACCCGGTCCCGGTCCGTACGAGCCCGCTCCCCACACGGGAATGTCACCGCGCCATGGATGCGGCCCCCGCCCCACCCGCGGGCCGCACGGGCAGGGCGCTCCCCACAGCCAGCGGGGAACGGCAGCGGGCGCCGGGAGGGAAGGAGAGAATGCAGGGAAAGGAGGGAAAAAGAGGGAAAAGAAGAAGAGGAGGGAAAGGAAGGAGGGGAGGGAAGGGGCGGGCACGACGCCGCGGGGACGGGCTCCACCCGTGCGCGCACTCGCGGCGCTCTTTTGGCTCTCGGGCCGCGCCGTAGCGCTCCCGGGAGAGAGCGGCATTGTGCGGCCTCCGGCCCGCTCCGCGCAGGCGCCGTCCCGCATTCCCCGCCTGGCGGACCCGGACCCGCNTTTTCCCCATCCCCATCCCCCGGTAAGTCACCGAGAGAAAGAGCGAGAGAAGCGAGGCGGCGGCTCCTCCTCCTCCTCCTCCTCCTTCTCCTCTCCCGTCCGCTCCTCGCCTCCCGCACCGCCCGGGGCTCTCCCGCACCGCCGTTGCCCGCGCGCGGCGCCGCCGCCTCCCCTCAGGCGGCGCGCGGAGCCCGCCCGCTCCCCTTCCCTTCCCTTCCCCCTCGCTCGGCCCCGGCCCCTCCGCGCCCCCCCAGCCCGGGCCCCCCTCCCCAACCGCGTGGGGACCCCTGACTGCACCCCCTGCCCAGATCTGGGTCCCCTCGGGGAGATGCCGCCCCCCCGTTCCGGAGGCGGGGAAGGGCCGTTGGGGGCCGGGGTGTTTTCGGTACCGCGTGCGTGGCGGAGGGGGATGCGCTGGGAGCCCCCCCCGGCCCCCGGGAGCGGTGCTGCGGTGGTTTGGCAGCGCGCTGCGTGCTGGCCCGAGTTCCCAGATGAGTTCCAGATGAAAAAGGAATCGGGATCTGCGTCGGGAAAGTTCAATTTCGTACATTGTGGCCCCCCGGGTTGCCCGGGGAGTGTCCCTGGCTGGAGATGGGCAGGATGCAATCCTGTGCCATGTGCTCTGGGATGACCCTGCTGGAGCAGATGAGCCGCTGTGCTCCTTTTCCAGCCCGGCCCCTTCTGGGATTGTGGGATCTCCCCGCACCGAGCACAGCCGGCAGGCAACTGGTAGCGCCCTGCTCTGCACCCTCTCGGGAAGGGAGATGCTTGGAATGCCAGTGGATCCTGAGAGCAAAACGCTCTCGTTCCCGAATGTGCTGCCACCAGCAAAAGGAGCTGCGATGTTGCAAATGCACTTCGAAGGCAAATCCTGGCAGTGCGAACAGTGATTCTGTTCCTGAGCTGAAATGTGGCTGAGCTGCAGTGGAGATTTGTTCCCTCTGCAGCATCAGCCCCGATTACGGAATCCTGGCACTGCACTCCAGCAGGTCTTGTTACAGGGAGCCAGTCTGGGGAGGCTGATCCAAGGCTGCTGCCGGTCAGGGGGAAGTCTCGGCTGGAGAAAGGGATGGTTTGATGCTCAGACCTTCCAGCAGGGAAATATGACACCAAAATATTCCCATTCTGTGGTGAAAGGAATCTGGTCAGGTCTTAAGCTTTGCAAGCGCTGGTTATTTTTTGTGTTCTCTATCATCTCATATTCTCTACTTTAAAAAATTAAAATGGAAAGGCCTTGGACTGTTCCTTCCATCGTCCATACAAACTGCTGTATTTACCCTGTACTAAGTCCTTGTTACAAGTGTTTTGGGGTCTGTGATATGAAAACCCTGCCACGCCTCAAAGCTCTTGTGCTGTGCCTCTGTTTGGAAAAAGCTTTCCAAAGAGTGATCAAAAGCCGTGGCTTGACTTCTTGGTCTCGCACAGAAGTGGGTCTGAAGGCTTAAAATACTGCTGTGCTGCTCGACAGATAATAAAAAGGGGTTTTCATACTGGTTTCTGGCAACCTGCACTTTGACCAGTCTCACTCCTGTGCATGCTGAGAGCCTTTTTTGACAGCTAATGAGAATATTTTGCTTCTCTTCCAGGTTTTCCTTTGAGCGTGGTTCTCCTCTCGGTGGCAAGAGCTGCCTTTTTGAAGCAGCACATTCATTCTCCCCTTCAAGCACCCATAAGTCTCATTTGCCAGCTCCAGAACCATGGCAACAGAAGAAAAGAAGCCAGATGCAGAATCCACCAAAACACAATCTACTCCTTCCTCCTCGACCAATCAGAGCAAGGTGTGTGTGGGGCCCCAAAAAATATCCCTGTAAAAGCACCTGGAAGTACCTGGACACTCAGAGCAGAATCAGGGATTTGAATTCTCCTGTAAATTAAGATCTTTTCCATGTGGCTGCTTCTGCTGTTGTCTCGTGCTGAGGATTTTATGGGAAAAGCGGATGGGGTGCAGCTCTGCTGTAGTGCTGACTGTTCTGTTTTTTGGTTTTGGGGAGGTTCTCACTGGTGAAATGCTTCTTGTCGTCTTGGTCATGACAAAGGCTGTTTGTTTGTATCCTTGGAATGCCTGGAGGTGGCTGGAGAATTGGTGATTCTCTAGTTATGGAGTGGGGAAACAGTTATTCAGGTTCTCTGAAGCCTGGAGATGCTCAAGGGAGGTGTTACTGTCTAACCATGAAGCCTTTTCAAAGGGTAGAAGAGGGATTTTAGGGGCATGGAGGAATTGGCCTGTGGTTTAATTCATGATCAGGGTGAAAATGCAAGCAGTTGAAAGCCCTGCACAGATCAATACCTGGAGTGTTACTTGGAAGTGCCAGGCACTTTGTGGTTGGGCTGTTGGGTTGTTCTTACCTGTTGATTACTGGCTGGGATGGAATTCACCTCAGGGGCGAATTCCAAAAGTTTGTTTGGTTGTTTCTTGCATTTGGAGGGGAATTGGAATGTAAATGTGATGGAAATGCTGGAATCTCTGTTGTGGTGAACACCCACGTGGTCCATTCCCCTGTACTGACCAGAGCTGGCCACTGAGGTGCTAAATTTGGACTTTAACTCATTCATACATTATTTTTCTTACAGCCTGCCCCAGTAAAGCCAAACTATGCTCTCAAGTTCACGTTAGCAGGACACACAAAGGCAGTGTCATCAGTCAAGTTTAGCCCTAATGGAGAGTGGCTTGCCAGCTCCTGTAAGTATTGCTTGCTTTTCTCTCGTTTCAAACACAGATGTGGGCCTTGAAGCAGGGCCTGTGTGCAATCTCCATCATGAAGAGGAGGGATGTCATGTCATGGTTTTTCTTAAAAGGGTGATACCAAAGCTGTCATTCTTTGAGGTAATTTAAGTTCTGTTACTTTGAGCACTGAGTCTTTGTTCAGCTTTCCTCTCTGAGCAAATGGGCGAGAACCAAGGCAGGATTCCTTCCCGTGCAGAGGAAACCCTCGTGCTTTTCTATATCACTAGAAGCGTAAGCTTTTAAATTGAGCTTTGTGCACAGGATCTACAGGCAGAACTTCCCTGTGGGGAAAAAGGAAGGTGCTGCTGGGCTGCAGAGTTGGGTGCACATGCTCTGTCCTGTGGTGGTTGGCAATCTGAGCCTTTGATTGCCCCAGTGCAGTGCAGAAGGTTGTTGTACACAGTGATAGAGCAAGTCCTCTTTCTGTCAGCTTTGGTATTTCATAGGGGAGTTTTTGGTGTCAGCTTTTCCTTGACAATGTGCTTCTGTGAGTGTCAGTGATCCAGAGAGGATCCATGTGTAAGGAAAGGGCAGAAATGTTGAATATGGCAGTGAGGGTCACTGGAGCATCTTCCAGACATGGGAGTGGCTTGGGGCTTTGGCCTGACTGCAAACAGCCTCAGTAAAACCAGTGCTCTGTGCCATATAAATCATTCTTACAGTGGCCCCATCAGAGTCCCCCTCCCCTCTCCCCTGAACACGTTTTCCAAACTCTATATCTGGCAAATAGCAACTTTTTTCTTTGGCTTGTTTTGCAAGTTACCATGGATAACATGTTTGGGTTTCTGCAGGCATCCATTCAGTCCAGCTCGTGGTGTAATTATTGTTCTTTTTGGGGCAAAAGCCTTTCAAGCATTCCTGTTGACCAGCAATACTTTTACCACTGGCAGTCTAAAACAAAAGTAGAAACCCAAGTTGTCAGGAGAGAAACTAAAGCTGCTGGAGTGTCTCTGCATTCCAGGCAGCTTATGTAACCTCAGCTGCTGCAGAGTGCTGTGTAGGAAGCTGTTCTTCACCAATTCCAGATCACCTCCTTCCCTGAGGTCTGCCTGGGGAGGGACAACTGCCCAGAGACAGAGTTCACTTATTTCCTTTCACCTGGAAGGGACAGCCCTGGTTGTGCTGTTAATTAACCTCTGAACTGGCACGTTCTTTTCCAGCTGCTGACAAACTCATTAAGATTTGGGGAGCGTACGATGGCAAGTTTGAAAAAACAATATCTGGTCATAAGCTGGTGAGTAGGAGGTGGTTACTGGGGGAATTTACCTGAGAAGAATTTTGTTTTCTTTCCCTCATTCAGAACTTTCCATTCTTGGTTAGTTCTGCCTGTGTAGAAGGTTTGTTCTTCAGTCTTGTTTTGTCGTTTTTTGTTTATATAGTCCTGGAATTGCTGGAGTAATATTGGGGCAGGCTGCTCATGGAACACCTGCACTCCCTGTGCCCAGCCAGCTTCTTGTGTCCCTGAATTTTAGGAGGACCCACCTCAGACACAGGGTAGAGCATTCCTGGGTGAAAATTCCCTGTGAATTCTAACACTGTGTCTTATTCCATCTCTCCTTTGTATAAGGAACAAAACACTTGCCTTTTAAGGAGATCGAATTTTTCTTGTGGGTTTGCCTACATCAACACAACACTTACTCATTCTGCAAAGTTCTAAAGAAAACACAAAACTCCCAAGCCCTTTGGTTTTCCTTTTTTTATTTTTTCTTTAAGTTTTTATATGTGCTGAAGTTTCATGAGCGAAAATGAAGATTTATCAAAGGAAAAACCACTGGAATCTTCTCCAGCCTTTGGGGAGCTGGACTGTAAAGAGCAGCCATTTGTCATGAGGAAAAGCCACTTACTCAGATTAATTTATGAGCATTCTGTTTAGGAATTCCAACAAAGGGTTTTGGTGGCCTCAGTAAGAACTGTGTGAATGAGGTACTGATGTTCTCAGAGTATGTGGCTCAGCTTAAAATTAACTTGTGCCAGAGGAGCTCTTAACCCAGCAAAATCACTGAATTCCTGACTCTCTGTGTTGGGTTCTCATTCAAGCTTCAGCTGGGAATGTAATCTGCAAGTCTGTGTTTTCCACTTTTCTGTGTGGCTGAACAAACAGAGCTGAGAAGAGAATTGTTCTCCTTTGTTTTAGGGGATCTCTGATGTTGCTTGGTCATCAGATTCCAACCTCCTTGTCTCTGCCTCCGACGACAAAACTCTTAAAATATGGGATGTAAGCTCGGTAAGGGCAGGAATTATTATTTGTTTACCTTCGTTTTTCTGCAACATTGGCTTCTTCACTTGTGTTCCAGCTTTGTAACAAGCTGGTGAATGGGCTGTGAGGATGAATGAATTGTGCTGTCTGCTCTTGGAAAGAGTGGGATGCTTGTGGGAACCACAAGGAGCCTGAGAGAGCACTAAACCCTGATGATGGAGATAGAACCACACCAAAAAGCCTCTCAGATGAAAAACCCTTTTTTAACTTCTTACCACAGCAACACTTATTTCTGCTTTTTTTTTTTTCCCCCCATTCTCTCATGCCAGAGAAAACTGGATAATTGAGTTGAGTTTTGATTAGGAATATTAAATGGTTTGGATCCTCCTGAGCTGCCCAGAGTTTGCACCTCGTCTGCAATATTATGATTGTTTTATATTTTTTTTTCTTTGCTATTTTGTTGCAGCTTGGCCCTCTGCCCATCTAAATCTGGGGTTAGAGATGGTTTCTTTCTGTGCTGCACAGTGATTAACCTTAATGTGGTCCCTCTGGATGCTTTTATGGTGCTGGGTGGTGCTGTGTGTTTAACTCTGCTGAATTTTATTTCAGGGTAAGTGCTTAAAGACATTGAAAGGGCACAGTAACTACGTTTTCTGCTGCAATTTCAACCCTCAGTCAAACCTCATCGTTTCTGGCTCAGTGAGTGGTTTTTAATTCTTTTTTTTTTTCCTTTGTGGGAAGCGAGTGCTGCACACTCTTGTCACTCGTCACTAAAGGGACAGACAGGTTCTTTAGGGATCCTTGGCAGAGTGATGATGGCATTAAATCATAGTTACAATTACAGCTTTATTTTCTTAACAGATTATTATGATTAGTGTAGCACACTAATTTATGATTAGAATGGCACGGGGTTTCTGCAGGCAGGATTGATGGAGTACAATTTAGAAGCAGCGATTACAGAATTTATAGTACAACTTACGGTTTCTAATCACCTGGATTCTCACTTATCTAAAGGATGACTTCAGATCACCTCTTCCTCTGCAGATTGGGTCAGATCATGGCTTGAAAGCAATATTAAATGAAAGAATATGAATCACACAGCCCATTTCAGTTGTGCTTTCCCTCACAAATACAGCCTGTAGTCGGGTGGGCTGTGCATTGCCCCTGCTGCGTTTGCTTGGGGAAAAGCCCTTAATCCATCCTCGGTGTCCTGCATGGAGACAAGGAATTCAGGGAGCTGTTCCAGACTGTTGCTTGTGTCCAGGGCTTTCTGAGCCAGCTGGGATAAGATTCCATGCTGGATGCCTCAATCAGGTGCTTGACTAAACCCCCTGGTGCCTCTGTTCCCTCTCCAGTTCGACGAAAGCGTGAGGATATGGGACGTGAAAACAGGGAAGTGCCTCAAGACGTTGCCTGCTCACTCTGACCCAGTTTCAGCTGTAAGTCTCTCCTGATTAGTGAACACAAAAATGCTTGTTTTGGTAGCAGAGCTCCTCTCCTGCCCTGTAGAGGGATGAGTTTGTGCTCTTACCAAGCCCTTCCACACCATCCAGGCTGGGCTGTGGTTGTTGCCAGTGGCCATTGCTCAGTGGGAATGAAATGAGTGGTGTTTTCTCTAGGATCAGTGTGGGGTTTGGTCCTGGCTGTGAATGTGGATACTGGAGAGGTGTGCCAGGCATACCTGAGTGTCATTCTGGGACACAGATTTGTGGCACTTGATGCTCAGAGTACAACCTGTATTTCTCTTGCTTTCGTGTTGTTCCAAGCCCTTACTGAAATCCAGAGCAGGGTTGTTCCACAGAACACTTTGGTTTTAAATCTCAGTCATTTCATAGAGAAATGAGCTTGGAATACACCAATATCCATTGGAATTAAGAAAAACCAGAAGGTGTTCAGGTCTTAATGTCTTTGAAATGAAGAACACTGAAAAAAAATCTGACCCTCAGATGTGCTGCACTGTGGCTGTTTATTCCATGCCCTTAAAATAATCAGGTTCTGTCCACATGTTTTATTCTGCTGATGTGTTCCATGTCAGAAATGAATAATAAGAACTTACAGTGGAGTTTAAACATTTATGAACATCAGTAAAGTCATTCATTTAAATAATTAGTATTAATAACATTACAGGTGCATTTTAATCGTGATGGATCCCTGATAGTGTCCAGTAGCTATGATGGACTCTGGTAAGTGGTTGTTTCTTGTCTTCATCACTCTTTGCACCTTTTGCATTTTAAAAATGCTTTTCTTATAAAAAGAAACCTTGTATTTGTGATGTTAAAATTGTAATAAAGGATTTCAAACCCAATAATAATGATTGTTGTGTGGTTTTAACAGTCGAATCTGGGATACAGCATCAGGCCAGTGCTTGAAAACACTGATTGGTAAGCAGAAATGTTTCCTGTCTGGGCTCTGTTTTTCACACAGATTTTTTGTGTTTCAGTGAAACTATTAAAAACCAAATGCATGTCAAAAGAAACCCTCTGTCAGTGAGACAGCACAGCTGTGCACTTTGTAACGCTGCTTTTAATTTTGCTCTAGATGATGATAACCCTCCTGTGTCTTTCGTGAAGTTCTCACCAAATGGCAAATACATATTAGCTGCAACTTTGGACAAGTAAGTATGAAAGAAAAAAAAAAAAGGAGAATAACACAGAGGTTTGAAATTTGGAGTATCAGATGATGCTTTATTTTGGTTTTTGGCTGCCAGAGTAATTGTATTACATGACTTCATATGTAGTGTTTTCTGTGGGGGAGAATGTGAATGGCATAGCAGTAAAATTGATAGTTTAGGGTTAACTAACCCTGCATTCCAAAGCCAGGCTAAAATGATCCATGCAGATTTTTGGAACTCTGCTATGGAGAAGCATTTTTCATCTGCTAGGAACTTTTCAGATAGAAAAAATAAAAAAAAAGCCACCCAAGAACTAAAATCTTTGTTTTTCTTTTGTTTTCCAGCACTCTCAAACTTTGGGACTACAGCAAAGGAAAGGTAGTTCTTGCTTTTTGTGTAGACTTAACTGAGCTTTTAGGAAAATTGGATTTTACATGTGATTTTTAAACTTAACCTATGAGTCCTATAGAGAAAAGAGTCAGTACCCCTTTAGTGGAGAGGATAAACTTTTAGCAGAGGCTCTTGCAACAGGACAAGGGGTGATGGTTTTTAACTAAAAGAGGCTGGATTCAGGTTACAAAGTTTCCTGGGAGGGTGGGCAGACCCTGGCACAGGGTGCCCAGAGAAGCTGTGGCTGCTCCTGGATCCCTGGAAGTGTCCCAGGCCAGGTTGGATGGGATTGGAGCACCCTGGGACAGGGGAAGGTGTCCCTGCGCATGGCAGACTTCTAAAGGTCCTTTCAAACTCAAACTATTCTGTGATTCTGACTAAAGATGTCCTTGAAAAGAAAAAATATAAAAAAACTTCTGCAAAGCCCTGAGACATTAAGTACAGCAGCATTTCTGCATTTTTCTCTTCATCAACAATAAATTGCCTTTGATCTCTTTCAATGTTTTAATGGGACAAATTCAGGGCTTTGTTTTGGCTCTTAGAGCAGAGCTGCCCTCTGCATCCTCTAAATTTGTTGGCAGGGTGGGAAACACAGGCTGATAACGTTTATAGTCTTTTTTTTTCCCAGAGAGTTTGTCCTTGACTGAGAAAACTCCCTCCCAGCTGCATTAATGTCTTGTGGCTCTTCCCTTGCAGTGCCTGAAGACGTACACAGGACACAAAAACGAGAAGTACTGCATATTTGCCAATTTCTCTGTCACTGGTGGAAAGGTTGGTGTTGATCTGATCATTGATTGTCACCTGTGTGCAGTTTTTACTGCTCCTCTCTGTAGATAAAAGAGGATTTTGGGGCTGGAAACCTCCTTTGGTGGGTGCTGGTTTCTGTGTCTCTAGGTGGGCTCACTGTCAGGTTTTCTGATTTTCCCTCTCACATGAGAATAATGAAATGTTTACTGAGAAACAGCACTTGGACGTGGATCAGAAAGATTCAGATGATTGTGTTTTCTCTCTGCCCCTCCAGTGGATCGTGTCTGGTTCAGAAGACAACCTGGTTTATATCTGGAACCTTCAGACAAAAGAGATTGTACAGAAACTACAGGGACACACAGGTGAGGGAAAGGATTCTGGTTTTATTGATGAAATATCCCTCAGATCATCAGCCTTAGCCTGAGCATTTTCTCTCTCATACCAATTTTGACTCTCAGACCCATAAATTCTTGACTGGCTGAAGCTTAATTAAATCCTGGGAGTTTTGCTCCTTTTTATGAAGTGTTTTTATGGGCACTGAAAATACTTTATTCTTCACCTGTGAGAACTTTGGCATCAGCTTGCAAAGGAGATTTGCTTGAGCACAGAACTGCTCAAGGTATTTAAGTGTCTCCTAACATTAGTGCCTGTGAGTGGTCTGTTAACACCTCCCAAGGATAAGGGTTGATGTGGACTGGAAATGTCTGTGCACGTGCCTGGTCTTGAAGCACGAGATGTCACCTGATGGGTGCTTCAGTCTGTAAAAGAGCAGAGTTTGAACTGGAATCTCAGTGTGCTCAGTCCTTTGCTTTGGGCTGGATCCCAGTGATGTGGGCTGGATCCCAGTGATCTGGGCTGGATCCCAGTGATCTGGGCTGGATCCCAGTGATCTGGAGTGTAAGGAAGGCAGTGGCAGCAGATTTTCATTTTCAGGCTCTGAAGGTGAAGTGTTACCTAAGAACTGACCAGGATGTTGGAAATACCCTCCATGAAAAAAAACAACACTGGTCTGGGTTTTGATTCAGCTGTGTCTGACATGATGTGATAGAAGTCAGAACTCAAACCTAGAGAGTTCTCACCTTTTGAAACCTGTCAAAACACCTTCCTACTGCCCTCAGTTCTTATATTTCCTCTGGGAGGAGCAACCAGTTGTGAGATATTTACAAACATCACGTTGAATTCTGCTACGAGGAAATAACAACTTGGCTTAATAAAACACAGTTGCTCATCTTCAGAAATGCCTGCTGCGAAGCAGATTTAAATAATTCCATTTCTCTGTCTTGTCTTTTTTTTTTTTTTTTTTTTTTTGCCCAGACGTTGTCATCTCCACAGCTTGTCACCCCACAGAGAACATCATCGCGTCAGCGGCGCTAGAAAACGACAAAACAATTAAACTGTGGAAGAGTGACTGTTAAAAACGTTCCAGGATCGCTTTAGAGACTTGTCAGGAAAACAAAAACAAACAAAAACAAACAAAAAAGAAACGTTTTTAAAAAAAAAAATTACTAAAAAATGATAAAACACCCATAAATCCAGTTTGGCAGGAAACCTGAAGAATATTTGATGAAGTGGTTTCTGTTAGTCTTTGGCCCAAAGGAAACATCTTAGCTCTGCTAGAGCCAGGCAACGTGGTGGGGGAAAAAAAAAAAGGAAAAAAAAAAAATGCAGTGTCTCCTTTTCTTGCCTAATATTTTGGCAGACGAATGGATGATTCTGATGTCAGGTCAGAAGTCTTGGACACCCCAAAGATACTGTATTTTTCTGATGGCATTGCTTCTGGGCACTGTTGCTGCTTAAGGAAGAGCTGCCAGTCTACTTTGTACCAGTAAGTTAAGTCACAAGCCTAGAGATGTGTGGAATTTTTTTAAAAAATATGTCTAATTTTTTTTTTTCTTTTTTTAATTTTTTTTTCCAGAATGTAGGTTCTAGTCTCTTGGGAAGTTTCTGTATTGTTTTAAATAGGAGTACTGCATCTTTAAGGGTGCTTCATTTTAAAACACTCAGCTCAAAACTTTGTGACCAAATAAAACCATGCAGTTCCAGATTTCCCTCTTCCTGCCCCTGACTTGACTCCTGTGGTGGAATCTCTTACCTTCTGTATAGTTGCTTACCTCTTGTTACGTGTGTTTAATAGATGCTGTTCTAGAGCAAAGTTACAGTTCTTCTGTTAACCATTAAAATGAATTCTGCTTGTAGTTGTTCTCGGCATATTTTAATTTTTATTTGGTTTTTTTTGTTTGTTTGTTGTTTTTTTTTTAATTTTACCTCTTCTGGTTCTAAAGCCAACTCACAGAACACTGTAAAGTTATTTCAATGTAAAAAAAAAAAAAAGAAACAAACCCAGACTTTTTGTATCTTGGCAATCCATGGTATGAAGCTGTATTGCAAATGGCATGACTCTGTATCTATCTCAGCATTGGTATTTCTTTCCCTTTTTTGTCATATCCATGTGGTATTTACACATACAGAAAAATACCATGTGCCATAATAAAAAGGTGGGATTTTATGTGTATGTCTGTGGTTAAAGAGTGTGCTCGTGTGAAGTGTCTGTGTCCGTGGAAGCTTCTCTTAAAATCATTTTTAAGGGGAAATATTTTCTGTAGAAACTCCCGACAGGGAGGCTGAGGAGCAGCAGTGTGGAGGAAAAGAGGAACAAACACAAGTCCAAATTTATTTAATGAAGGGAAAAGGATTGAGCTGAAGGTGTCCTCAGCAAAGACAACATTGCTATAACCCCTCACAGCGAGCTTGAGGGAAAGAATTCCTGCTGCTCCTTGCAGGATGGGCAGGGATCCAGGATTTACCTTGAGCTGGTTAAGAAATGCACAGAGGCACAAAGTTTTACTGCACCCAAAGGGTTCTGCTGCAAGGGGATATTTTGCTCCTGGTGAAGCAAAACCTCATTTTTTTTTTTTTTTGGCATCTACCTCATGTGCTTTGTAATAACAGAAAATCAATTACAGTCCAGACCTCTGGAGTGCTGCTCTCAGGCTGCCTTGCTTTGAAACCCCTGGAGAAAAAGAGCTGCGAGACATGAGGCATGGGGTTTTCTTTTTAAAATATAAAAATAGAGTTCATGTTGAGCTGCTAAAATGGCTATTAATAATATCACTGCCTTTGGAGGTTTTTCATTACCCCCAGGAAGGGACACTGTGTCTAGACTCGGTGTCACTGCTAAAATGATCAACTCAGGAGTTTTTTTTCAGCCTTATTCTTGAAGGCCAGTGAAACTCTTCCATGCAGGCTGTGGCTGTGCTGCTTTACAGCAGTGGAGAAGGTGGAATTTTACTCCTGCAAAGCGTTTTTAACGTCGATACAGAAATATTTCCTGGCATAGTGCTTCTCATGTCGCTGTGTGTGAGTGGCTTTGCTTGCCCGGCTGTGCTGTCACACAGAGCTGTGCAGAAGGGAGATGAATTTTCTGCTATCACAAGGAAATCTCTTGAACGGGGATAGAAAGAAAAAAACCCTAATGTAAAGAATCTGCTGTAAAGCTGCTTTTCATAAAGGTTGTGTTTAAATCCTTATTATCCCACCTGGGATTAATGCTGGGGCATATTGGCATGAGCCGGACTTACCTCTAATTCTGTGCAGCCTGGCATGGCTGTGGTGGTTGGAGGGTGAGGATTAGCTCAAGCACAGCTTGGACATGAGGATTGTGCAGTGGCTGGAGGGGCTGGAGTAGAGGAGGTGTAACTTTATTTTAGTTACAAGCTGAGAGTGGCTGGGGTGAGTTACTGCTGTGGGCCTCTGCTGCTGCGGCGGCTTTTAAGCTGACGGAAAGAGCGACCTGGGCGGCTAAAAAAGAGGCCGCTGCTTTTTTTATAAGGTGTCCCGCAAAGAAAACACGAGGAGAAGAAAAAGAAAAAAACATGGTTAGATGCCACGAAGTAGGTGGCAGTGCCTTAACCGTATGTGTGTTGTATAGGCCACTAGGGCCTCTTCCATCCTTATCAAGGGGAGTGCTAACCTTCTCTCCTTTCATACAACACAGCCACAAGAGCACGCCCGATGCTATTTAAACCTGCAGCAAGCTACATTTATAAAAGACAGAGCGAGCCAATTCTTCAACGATTTTCCCTCTCAGTTTGACATCTCTTTCTAATCCCCATAAAAAACTCTTATTATATATCCCAGATTTGGCCTAAAACCCCTAAAAAATCTCGGTAAAATGGCTAAAACGCGCGTTTTCCTCTACCCTTTTAATATATTCATCACTTTCAGCCAATCAGCGTGAAGGAGGCGGAGCTGCCCCGCCCACCCCGTGACGCGTGGGGTGTGGTTTTGCTTTGGCCTCGCCGACGGGGGCGGGCGCGCCCGGGGTTGGCGGGTTCGAGTCCCGCCCCCGGCGGGGCGGGGCGTGGGGCGGATCCGCGTAATCAGCCGGGTTTGAGGTTTTCCGCCGGGTATTCCTTGGGTTTGAGCTTTCCCGCCGGGTATCCCGCGGGTTTGAGCGGCAGCGGGATCGCAGCGCGGGATGTGCTGGCGGAATCTCCCGCAGCCGGAGCAGCGGTGCAGGAGGGAGCCCACCCCGGCGTGTTCCCGCTGCCCCGGAGCTGGTAAATCGCTCCGAGTTCCATCAGCGCTAATGACGAGTTACAGATTCCAGATGTGGGAGCGGTGGAAGAGCTTGGGTGGTTTTTTTCCCCCCTTTCCTTAAGGCCTTCCTCTTCGGCATCCCAAGGGGATAAAACCAGACAAACGTTTCCCTAAATGAGCACTGCAACACCTCAAACCAGCCCGGGGAGCTGCTGTTCCCACAGGGATTTTCCCCCAGCATCCCGCTGCAGGTCCCAGCGATGGAGCCATCGCTCCATCCCCCGACCCCTGCGAGTCTCCCAGACCTTCCCGCTGGGCTCCCGGCGGGAAGGACCAGCGCAGGAGCCGCTTTTCCGGAGGAGGCTGCGGGTCCAGGTGCAGCGCCCAGGGGTTTGTGTGACCCCGGCCCCGCCAGCTGTGCACAGCTGCTGCATCTCAGACTCACAGAACGGCTCGGGGTGAAAGGGACCTTGCAGCTCATCCCACTCCAACCCCCTGCCATGGGGAGAAACACTTTCCGCTCTCCCAGCTTGCTCCAAGCCCTGTCCAGCCTGGCCTTGGATATTTCCAGGGATGCTGCATCACTGCCACAGAGCCCAGGCTGCTCCTGGCTGCCCCTTCCAGATAACTGATGAGTTTATTAGGGGATTAAAAGTTAGTTTCCCCTCCTTATTGAATGCTCTGATTTATGCAGGCGTTTAAATCAATCCCATTTCCTGCCTTTTATCCCTTCTCCCCCAGGCTTTCAGGCTTTACTGTGTATGACATTTGTTACAATCCGCATTGTTTTGAGGCAAGCGAGACACCGTGGGTGGTTTAAGGGATTTGAATCCATGAGCTGCGTTTCTTGGGCACTTCTGCCAGGTGCCAACTGGCCCTCCTGGGCTGTAGATGGACCAGTTTGTGCTGCCTCCCGGTGAAATATGAACCAGCATCCCTGCTGATGAAGATGCTGCTGGAGATTAGGTCCAAGCCTGCCTGGCTGGGAGCTGTGTCTGGCCCAGGAGGTTCTTGCTGGGCTGGGGTGCCCAGGGTGGGGGATTTCAGGTGCTGCTAGCAGGCAGTTGCTGGATGAGCTACATAAGCAGCTTATTTTGTCATTTTAATTTTTTAATCCCGTGCATTCGGTCGCGCTCTCTTATTAGTAAGCATTAGCTCTCCAAGTCCCATTAGCTCCGCTGAGAGCCGGGGCTTTGCTTGTGGGGACAGCGCTGGAGGAGCCAGCAGGGGGCTGGGGGCCTGGTGCTGCAGCTGGTGACATCCGTGGGTGTGACCCTGGCCCTGTAGAGCCATCACTGCTCACTCCTTTCCTCTGCTGTCCCCCTGTTCCCTCCCCAAGCCCCTGGCAGTCCCAGCTCCGTCCAGAGCTGATCCAAGCCTGGGGCTGGCTCTAACCCCTCCCTGCTTTATTAAGGCAACTATTTTCTCACACACACACATTCCATTCAAACCCCCTCCCCTCTCCCTCAGGTTTTCCCCTTAACCCCAGGGCCGTCCCCAGGGCTGCACTTTGTTAGAGGATCTCAAGTCTCGGATTTAAAATTAGTTGACTGCTTCTCTTTCATAAAATGATTCCTTTCCTCTTTAAATAGCACAATATGTCACAGAAAGCCGGTGGGTCCGTTCATGAAGATGAGGTAGCTCAGAGAGGAAAAAGAGACAGGGAAAAAAAAAAAAAAAAAAAGTAAAACCATACATCTCCCCAAACCCCTTCTGCCTAATCCAACTGAATTAGAGGATTTCGAAGTGGATTTAAAACTAAATCTTGATTAGGGAGAATTTCTCTCCAAGAGCTGCTGCACGGTGGTATTAATGGGAAGTGATCGTGGACAGAGGAAATAGGACAGAAATAACCGAGGGTAGCACATACGCACTCAGGTCTGTGCATGAACTGAAAGAATCGGGGGATTTCTCCAGAGGAAAAGGGAGAAATTCAACATCGACATAAGGAGCCTGGGTGCCAGGGGCTGGCTGGGCAAGCGGGAGCAGCCGGATCCCTCCTGCACCGACGGCATCTCCTCCCCGCATCCCGCGGGAGGGGCTCGCAGGTGAGAGGGAAGAGCCGAGGACGAGGACGGCCGGGGTGAAGAGCCGGGAGGAGAGGAGGTCTCGGCCCGCTCCCCCAGCCCCCCGTGCTCACCCCGTGCCCCCCGGAGCCGCCCCCCAATGCTCTGCGGACACATGCCCGGCGGTGCCCATGGGATCCTGTCTCTGCTGACCGTGGTGTTCGTCCTGCCGGAGGGTGAGTGCTGCTCTCCCCGGGCCCGCAGGTTCCATCCTCCCTAAAGCCGAGCTGCCCAGGTGGGATTGACCCTCGGGGTGAATTTAGGGGCAATCCCGCCCCAAGCCGTGCAGCTGTGTGCTGGTGGTTTTAGGACGGAGTTAATGTCACCGTGTTTTGTGCAAAGGGGCAGTGCGCCAGGATTTGGGATCCCCTGGGCTCCTCTTCCCTGATTTGGCCGGGGCAGGGACTCCCCTGGCTGTGTGAGGGTGCTCACCACCCCCAAAACCCCTGTGGGAGCACAGGAGGGCTCGGGAAGGGCTCTGGGTCAGTGTTCAGAGGTGAGGGAAAGGTAATGGCAGCAACCTGATTAATCAACAGAGGTTGCCTTAAGCCCCACAACAGAGGTGGACGGTGGAAATTAATATCCTTTAAAGGATTTGTTTTTGTTTTTGGTTTTTTTTTTTTTTTTTTTTTTAAAGAAACCTGAGAAATGGCTTAATTCCCACTGTGGCAATTTTCAGACACAGTGGCTGCAGGGAAGGGCTGAGCCGCCGCCAGTGCAAGTGTGCAAAGCCCTGGGGACACACTGAGGCCGTTGGCCCGGGGTCACAGGCACCGTGGCTCTCGGTGCTCTGAAGGAGGATTTCCCTTCTGTTTCCGAGCCGGTTTGCCTTCCTGATAGACCCTGTGATAACATCAGCACTGCATCCGGGGGGAAAACCAAACCACGCTGATAAACCCATCCCTCTGGAGCAAACACCTCCGAAACAGGCACAGCTAAACCGGAAAAATTTGGTTTAAAAAAAAGGAAAAGCTGTTTCTGAGCGCGACCGAGCCCTGAGTCAGTGGTGTCTGTGGTTGTGAGGTTTCACCTGCTCTTTACACCCCCTGTTTCAAAGCTCCCTTGTTCCCACAGTTTGATCCCGGCTCAAATCTCCGGCTAATCTCTGATTTCGCACTGACCTCTAGTGGGAGATGAGTCTGTATTTTCGGGCCCACTGGGTAAACAAGTGACGGGCAGCTCCGGGCTCTGCCTTAATGCGACTTGGCAAGGCAGGGAGCGCTGCGAAGCCGTCGGTAGAGAGCAGCTCGGAACGAGCTGAAGTCTTTTCCCCCCTGGGGGAAAAAAAAAAAAAAAAAAATCCATCCGTGCTCCTTCTGGTTCTTGTTTAGTGTCTGGACTCCAGTGTTATGGCTGCAACATCGTGGTTGGCACCAAAAACGTGGACATGGGCTGCTCCAGCCCCGAGGTGATCACCTGCTCCCAGTCCCACCAGGGCTTCAAGCACCGGTTCTGCATTAAAACTGAGAGCGGTGAGTCCGGCCCCGGGCCCGGGGGTGCTGAGGTTGCCCGAGCCGCTGTTCACCCCCCAAACCCGACCTTGCAGGGCCTGTCACATCACCCTGACCCTGATGTCCCTCCCTGTGCTTGCTCCGCAGTGGTCCTGGGCATCGTGCTGACCAGCGGCTGCGCCACCTCCCGCCACTGCCAGCAGCAGGAGCTGCCGGGGGTCCGCATCCACTGCTGCGACACCGACCTGTGCAACGCCTCCCCCGGAGCCCCCCGGCCGCCCCCCGGCCACCTCCTGCTGCCCTGCCTCCTGGCCGCCCTGCTCCTGTCCTGAGCCCCCCCGCGCCGCGGGGATGCGGGATGGATGCTCGTGGGGTGGGTGCTGGCGGCAGGGCTGTCCCCATCGGGCAGGACCCCCCTCCTGTCCCCTCTCCTCAATAAAAGGTGCCGAACGCTCCGTGCCCAAAGTCTCGGTGATGCCCCCGCGGGGAGCACGGGGATGCTCGCCGGGCTCGGGGGGGACCGGGGGCAGGGGGAGAGCAGGCCCGGGGGTCTCCCCGCGGGGATGGGGAGCGCGGCCGAGCCTCGTTCTTCCCACGAGAGGGCATCCGCCACCCTCGCTCCGCATCCCGGCCGCCGCGGGGGCTGCGCGGTTCGGGGATGCGGCATCCCCAGCGCGAGGGGTGGGCGCTGCGCTGGGAGCCGGGGGCCGGCGTGAAACCAGCGCGGGTCGCAGACGTGGTTTTTTTCTCCCAGCCGGAGAGGCCAAACAGGAGCTTTAAAGAGAAATTTCCCATCCCGTGAGGATCGGAGCCCGAGCGGCTGCTCCAAGGTCATCGCGGGGGTTTGCGGCAGAGCTGGGAATTAAACGCATCTGTCTCCAGAGCCAGCCCTGTGCCTTTATCACCAGGGAAACGGCATAAACCTCGCTGTGAGAAAGGGATGAAATATTTTTATTCTATTTTTTTTTTTTCTTTCTTCAGATGAGGGAAAAAAAAAAAATAATGCAAAAGACCTTTTCCATGCAAAACATCAGCTTTTGATGGCGTTTCTCAGATGCGTGTCAGAAAACAAGCCAAAACTCTACTAAAAATATTATCTGAGGCACCTTCCCAACAGAAACACCTTGGGACTGATACAAAACACGTTCAGATTCTGAAGATTCAGAATAAAAGGAAATCAGAAAACAAATCTTAGACAAAAAAAAACAGCAAGAGCAGCAACAGTACCCAATTCCTCTTCTTTCCCCTTAAAACATTCCTTACGATTTTCGGGCGAGCAGGAAACATTTCCTTGGCAGCTGGACTTATTCTGGCTACTGGTTATTTATCTGCCTGTGCTGAGCTCTTGCAAAAAAACCCCCAAAAAACAAAAAAACCCTCTCCCAGTATAAATTCCCATTGATCTGCCGAGGGATGGGGATGGGGCAGAGCTGATGGCCCAAGGATCAGGATGGGGCAGAACTGGCCTGAGAATGGGGATGGGGCAGAGTTCATGGCTGGAGGATCAGGATGGGGCAGAGCTGATGGCCCGAGGATCAGGATGGGGCAGAGTTCATGGCTGGAGGATCACGATGGGGCAGAACTGACGGCCCGAGGATGCTGCTGTGGCAGCTTTGGCACCCAGCAGCGTTTTGGGGAGGGGTGAGGAGCAGCCGCGGTGCCTCCCTCGCTCCATCCCGGCCCTCTCCTGGCCGTGCCGGCGGTTCCCGGGGCGGGTGATGCTGCTGGCCCCGCTCTGCCCCCCTCGCCCGGCTCGAGCCATCCATCTTACACCGTGTAAGAGGCCTGTTGCAATTAAGTAGGCTGAAGTGCTCCTGAACTCTTTAACCTTTGCCCTGGGATTGCTCCTTTTGCCCCGGGGCTGTGGATCAGCTCCATTGCACTCTCCAAACAGCGCCTGCTACTTAGCTGACATTTCTTTCTCCTGCTGGATCCTATTAGCACCCTGAGGTTGAAAATGCTACTTTGGAGTGTTGTAAGGAATGTGATTTATACTGGAAAGTAGCGGCAATCTATCTTTCCCTATACACACAGTGCACATGAGGCTGGAGAGCTAAATCCACATCGCCTGAACAAACAGCGGCCGGGATAATTGGGGAGGAGGCTTCGGGCAGGGAGAGGAGCCCGGCACTGGGCCCAGGGGATTCGGGCCATGGGGCAGGCAATGGGGCTGCCCAGTGGCATCCCATCCCCACACCAGTGCAAACTGGACGCTGCTGGTTTCCGAGCAAGGACCGGGAGCTGCCTGGGCTGTTTTCAAAGGTTCTGGTTGGGGCATCCATCGTGTCCTTCTCCTCTGTTGATGCTCTGATTCCTGAGCAGAACTCGCACTGGTTTGCCTGCATGGGAGTCCATATCATGGATAACACGATCTGCATGGGAAGCAGATGGATATAGGAATTGAATGGTGCCTGAAGGAGGGCTGATTAGCCTTTATCAGATATGACACGCTAACCACCGAGGCTCCTCGCCGGAATACCGGGTTAAAATCTCTGCAGTGTCAAATTTCATCCTCCCCGAGCAAAGAGACACTTTCCATAGTGTTCGTGTGAATCTTCTGGATAAGCCCTGGAGACTGAAACCGTCTCAGCTTCATCTGGGCATTAAAAGTCCCACCCACATGTTTAAAAAAAGCCCCAAACCCAGAAACGCAAAAGCTGACATTTACTCTAAAATGTCTTTTTCTCCCTGCATCGCTGCGTGGATCCCGTGTGAGCTGCTGCCTTCTCCTCGTCAGAGCAGGGCTGGAGGCATCTCCTGGGCATTCCCACCTTTGGCCCTGCTGGAAGCACGGGGATTATTTTGCACACGCAAAAAGTGCGTGCACGAGCATGCACACGGACACTAGCACAGTGTTTTCTGGGAGAAAAACCGACCAAAAAAAAAAGAAAAAAGAAAAAAAAAACCCAACCCAACCCTAAGCAGCCTCTATGTCAAAAGCCCTTTTATAAAAGCCTCAGTAGCTGAAGAATTGCCATTGTTTCAGTCTCCAGTGAGTGCTAGTCTTAAAATATTTCCAGCTCAGAGCAGGCTTTGACATTCTGCCCAGACCCAGGAGAGGGAACAAACACGAGTTCAGAAATGTTTCTACAAGGCACAGATCCTTCTTCTCCTTCTTTTGGGAGAGTCACACTCAGCATCTCGCATCCTGTGGTGATGTCCCCCCGAAGTGGGGGAAACACCACAAAACACCCCTGGAAGCAGGGAGGGGGCACTTCTCAGGGGCTCCCTGGAAGGCAGGGAGAGCTGGGCAGATTCTCACACCACTTTTACTCAACCTTTCCCTCCTGAGCAGCAAAACCTGGGGTTTTATTTCCCCCAGAAATGCTGCACTCCAAGCTGCTCTTCCTTGCAGACCGAACTCCCCATCCCGCTGGATGCCAGCAGATGGTCCAAAAGCACAAGGCTGAGTAGACTCTGGAAATCAAAGCAGACAAAGTTTGCAGTGATATTCATCCCCCTTTAGCCTTTTTTTTTTGTGTCTGTGTGTTCACCAGTGCTGCTGGGAGTGGCAGAGTGAGGGTTGGGGTGGAGGCAGCTCTCAAAGCTTCACTATTTCCATCTCTGTGGAAGGGTGGGAAAAGGATGGACAGGGGCAGATGGAACCATGGAATGGTTTGGGTTGGAAGGGACCTTTAATATCACCTCATTCCAACGCCCCTGCTCCATGTGGTGGTGGCACTGGGGACAGGGACTTGTTGGGGAATCACAGCACATCTCCTGGGACAGTCTCTCACCAGTTTTTCATGGTTTATCCCCCTTTCTCCTTCCAAAATAAGGAGAGGAGCTGAGATAAAAGTTGCTACACTTCTCAGAAAAAAAACCCCTTTTTGGCATAAAAATGCAGAAAGCTGCCAGAGGTTTGGAGGCTGTTGGGAATTCTGTGGATGCCCTGGGGTCTGCAGGAGGCTGGTTCCGAGAGGCTGAATGCTCCAGAGAGCAGGAGCCAACCTGAGCTTATCTCAGCTCCCAGCACTCCTGACGTTGGATAAAGGGCAGTGTTTACCCAAGAACAATGTGGGGTTAAAATTTACTAAGTCCTTGTGCAACTCTTCATGGAGAGGCAGCAAGGACAAATAAACATCTCTTCGAACACAGTCGGTACTCAGGCTCAGTGTTTAATTCATTCCCTGGAAATGCATCTTGTTTATAGCCATTCATTGCAGGGGCCTGGAACAGCAGGGGTCTGATCCACTCCAAATTTCAGGCAAAATAATATGATCCTCGTTTTGCTCTTGTTTGTTCCTAGGAGAGAACACAAGGTCAAATCTTCAACTAGTACAAAGTTTGCGCTGAACTACTGAGTGGGGATTTTTTTGTTTGTTTGTTTTTGTTGTTGTTTGACCAAGTTTTTCCTCTGCTCTCTCTCCCTGTCCATGCCTCCCTCTCCAGCCCAGGAGGAGCCCAGGGTACCAGAAGATTTGGGTTTCCTCCCTGGGTGATAAAGGCTTCTAGAGGGGATTAGGGCTGGGTGGCCAAAACCAGCAGCTCCCGAGGCTGAAGGTTGGGATGTGTCTTATCTACTGCACCCCCCGGAGATCTCACCCGTGGGAGGAGATCCAGCTCCCTCCTCCCGGGGGACTCTGCACTGAGAAATCCCCTTCTCTGGGAGCTGCTCCAGGCCCGTCCATTCCACAAAGCTGAGAGGGAGCAGTGCCAGCTTTATTGACAGAAACCCACGAACTGGGTCACGTTGCCCGTTCCCCCTCCCAGCGCCGAGCTCTCCTCGTGTGCAGACACCCGGGGAGCGCTTTGCTCCGGGGGCTCTTGGGGTGCAGGAGCTGGACACACACACTCTGCCCGTGCTCAAACGAGCCTTGAGCCCCCAGGGCAATGCTCTGCTCCTCTAGGATGAGAGCCAAGGCCGCCCTGTGCCCAGGGCTGGCCGTGGGGAGAGAAGGGGGGATCCTCGCTCAGTTTAATAACTCCACGGCGCTGTGGGAGGCAGAGATGTGCCTGACCTACATAGAGCCCCGAGCCCTCCGAGCACCATCGATCCATTGGCAGCAGGGAGATCACGGTGTGGGGGAGGATCTGCCTCCCTGCAGCCAGTCAGGATCTCCCCTGGGAGCCACAGGAGCTGGCAGCACCGGGGCTGTGCTGGGTGAAGCCACACGGCAGCAGCTGCTCCTCCGAGCTGTGCCTGCATCCCTCTCCTGTATCCTCCACCCTCAACAGCCCTGGCACAGCGTAACCCGGCCCGTGGACACCTATTTTGGGATGTTTTCCTGTTTTTGTGCATCAGGGAGGGAGAGGTGTGTGCTGTGTGTGCCCTTAGGACACCTCTGAGTGATGCACACAAGGGTTTGGCCGCTGGGAGGTCAAAAGGTGCCGTGCTGGGCTCAGCAGCTCCCTTCACATCTCCTGAGGGAGCCTGCTAATGGATCACCAGAGCACTGGAGTGTCCTCCCTCCCGGGTGTCTGGGTCATCCAGCCTGGATTCACACCCTGGAGCCTTTTCCTTGGCTGGGTGGTTTGAGCATCTCACACCTCGGGGCCGCTCTGGCTGACCTGCCGGGCTCTGCTGCAGAGGATGGATGTTCCTGGCATCGTTTGCTCTTTGACGTCCTTCAGAGGAGGGGTTGGGAGGGTGGCAGGAACATAATGGCAAAAGAAAGGGTTAGGGGTCAGGATTAGGGTTAGGCACTGCGGTGCCAGGTGATATTTTCCCCCCCAAATCCCCAAATTCTCATTAAGTAACAGTGAAAGGGGCATAAAAATCCCATCTTTGGGCACAGTGGACCTAATCCTGCAGTCTACCCCTCCCCTGCCTGCTTGTGCTGGGGCAGGATGGATGAACAGCCAGAGTGAGAGCCTGGCATGGGCAGCAGCGCGGAGGAGGATGCAGAGAGGTGTGTGAGGGCCCAGACAGCGTGTCCTCGCCGTGGGGAACTCCTTGGGGACAAAAGCCAGCTCTCCCGGGTGTCAGCGTCGTGTCCCTCCCCTCAGGTTGTGTCTTTATCAGCGCTGCCTCCACGGAGCAGCCTCTGCCACAGCAATTACGGTGCTCGTTAAACTCCGCAAAGCGAACTCCGCGCGGAACGAGGGGAAATAAAGCGAATTAAAAGGTGGGCAGAGCCTGGCGCTGCCTCCTCCCGGCGGCGGAGCGCTGCCCCGGGGAGCGCAGCCAGCCGAGCTCGGCTTTTACACGGCAGGAATGAATCCCGGCGGCTGCTGACAAACACCGACTGCTCCGGGAGAGAGGGAGCGCTCCCCGGCTGGGCGCCGCGCTGCTAATTAGTAAATAAGGGCTAATCCAATCAATGAAGGGCTCAGCCCGCAGAGGAGGGCACACCTCTGCTGGGATGGGGACAGAGTGGGGTGGGGGGTGGCTTTGGCTGTCTCTGCCACAGGATGCTCCTGGAGAAAAAAACCCCACAAGTCTGTCAGGGAACAGCCATCCCTCAATGGTTAATTGGGATGCAGGGAATTAGGAGTGGGACGGATGCTCAGCATGTCCCGTGTCCCCAGGGTGGGCTGGGCTGTCTGGGGGTGGTTCTGTGGGGCACAGAGGTTTCTGTGCCCCGAGTGCATGGGCAGGGATGGAGGGGAGGCCCTGCCCTCAGCCCAGGCCACCCTCCAAGGCAGCCCAGTGTCACCACAGCACCCTGGGGACAGTCAGGGAGCGAGGGAAACTGCAGGAATCTCCCACTCCTTACAGCCCTGCAAACTCAGCCTCAGCAGAGCAGCAAAAGGAAATTAAAAGCTGACTGGATGATGGCAAGCAGGGCTCTCCCAGGGCTTAGCAGCAGCCAGGGTGACTGCCCAGCAGAGCCCAGGGACCCGGCTGAGGGTCCTAAACCTGTGCTGACCCCACTGGCAGCCCTGTGTCCCCACAGCTCAGCCCTGTCCCCACAGACCCCTCACACGAGGCTTTTCCTGCGCATTCCTCGCTGCCTCCCCTCCGCTGGTTTCAGCACTATCGAAATGTTTTCCACCACCACCTCCCTCAAAATTACATGTTTTTAAAAAGTCGTTCAAGAGAATTCCCCATGAAATTATTTTGATTTCCCGCCCCTCCGTCTGCTTCCAAACTAATGAGATTAATTGAAAACTACAAACATTTTCCAAGGGCCCAAGGCAAACGCGATGGCAAACACGTGTAGCTCTTCCCAAGGATTGCATCCATCCTCCCTCCTGCCTGCCAGCTCGGAGCATCCCTCCCGACACGGGGCTGCGTTTTGGAGCCTCTGAAAGTGCTCAGGTTTGGAAACCTTTGATTTTTTTTCTCCCCCCTCCTTTGAGGAAGGAAAAAGAAAGTGCCTGAGGAATGAGAGCTGTCAGAGGCAATAATGTGAGATCTCACTTGTGGCTGGCGGGCAGAAGGGGGGGATTTTCAGGGCGGTTTTTCTTTCTGGCGTGTGGTGTTAACTGGGGAACTTCAAACGGGGGAACGAGGAGGAATTTAGGAAAGTTTTACTGCTTTCTCTCAGCCCGCAGGTAGGAAAAGGAAAATGAAATCTTCCAAACACAATAACCTGCAAAGCAAACCTGACAATTGCCCCGTTCTCCTCCCGGGCGTTTGTCTGCTCCCGGTGTTTGATTCCTCCCATCCCGGGTTAATCAATAGGACAAATCTCCGGTGTCGCTCCTCTCCAGGCCCCCACGGGCTCCTCCAGGATTGATGGCAGCAAACAGCCCTTCGGAGGGGGCTGAAAGCCTCTGAAAAAGGACAAATAAAGGGAACAACACGAGAGATTCGTCACTCTGTGGTGGAGCAACCTCTCGGCATCGCCTTCCCTCAGGTGCTGTGTTAAAACAGGGTGAAAGAAAACCTTTTAAAAAAGCAGCAGTAAAGCCCCAAACCCTGCAGAATTCCACGGGGTTCACGCATATAAACACACACAGAGCAGTGAGGAAGGCGGTGACAATGGTTTGGGGACTGGAGAAAACATTTATTTGCATGGAACTGCCCCAAAGCCCAGTTTGTGCAAACACAGGGCACTGACGAGGGCAGGGGTAATTAGGGTGAAGAATGGAAGTGCCATGAGGATTTTAGCCTCACTCACTGTGGTATCGTGGGATTTGGGGGTGGAAATGACCTTCAAGGTCTTCTTCCACCCCTCTGTCATGGACAGGGACACCTTCTGCTATCCCAGGTTGCTCCAAGCCCCATCCAGCCTGGCCTTGGGGCTCAGAGGTGCTTCCAACCCCTCTCCTCGCAGGGCAAGGCTGGATTTCCACGGGAGCAGGGGGAAGATGCTGTGAGAGGCCCACGGAGGTGAATCACCCCCTTGGAAGGGGCACTGAAGGGTCCCCAGGAGAGCAAAGATCCTCACACCAGCAGGGCACCAGGGTGGCCGAGGGACAACCAGCACACCAGCCTGGCCAAAAATGACTGCAATGGATCCCATCCCTGGCACCCTGGGACAAGTTAAACCCCTCCAGTTTATTAAAGACACATTCCTACCCTAATAAAAGGCGCGTTGTCTGGTGGCGGGGAGGCTGCAGGATGTTATGGTTGGAATGTTCCTCGGCCCTTGTGTAATTAGGAGCCCCACCAGCTGTGGATCCGTGAGGAGCTGGCTTTTTTTCCCCCCCTCCAAACAGGCAGAGTCGATGTTTTCCGTGATCTCCATGATGTCACCAGCTCCCCTTTGATGTGTGCAAGCCAAGGACCTCTGAGGCTCACAGCTCTGGGGGCAAATTTGTCTGAGCACTGCTTGGGATGTAGGATGGAGGCAAGATAAATTGCTGGAGGGAAGAGGCTGATCCCTGTGTCCCTGTATCCATAGTCATTAGTGCATTAGGGCTGTGGTGAGCCAAAGGCACTAATAATAACAATAACAACAACAACAACAACAACAAGAGGATGAAGTCACTTCCATGAAGTTTTCAATAATGGGGCAAAAGGATGGATTTTTTTCCCCCATTTCACGTGGGGAGAATGGAGACACGGAGCAACAAAAGGTTTGACTTGACAAAATAACTCAGGATGGTCCCAGTAGGGGGGTGTGGGGAGCTGGGCCCGGAGCAGATCCCTCCTGATCCCTCCTTTGTGCTTCCCCACAACCAAACCACAGATTGGCAGCGGTTTCCTTATGCAAATCCTTCTCTTGTGCTGGCTGGGGACAAGTGACACTGCAGGGGTGGCCACGGGCAGTGGTGGAGCAGCCCTTGGGGTTTGTGGGACACAAATGAACTGGGATCTGCTGAGCCTTCTGCCTCCACAGCACAAACCAACCTCCTAAAACCACTGGAAAACACTTTGTTCTTATTTCTTTTTTGATGACAGCCTCGCTCCCAGCACCACATTCCCTGCTGGACACTGAAGGTTCTCCCATGGCACAGCCCAGATGCTCCCTGGGGACTCCCGGTCCCTCTCTAATGATCTGGATTTTCCGGGGACAGAAAGAGCTGGAGGCCAAATCCTGATTCAATGCCCATTGTGATGAAATAAACGAATGTATTTTATGCAATCCCTCAGCTGTGTCACCTTGGGGGTCCATGGAGGGACAGCTGGAGCCCATCCTTCCACCCAGGCTCGGAAGATCATTCTGCTGGTGGCTCCTGAGCTGTTGGATAAAAAACAGCCCCGTGACATCAAAGAGGGCTGTAGGAACAGTGTGTCCCCACCACTCCCACCCTGGCCACTTGCTGGGACAAATACCCGTCCCAAACCTCCCCAGGAACAGGTATTTCTGCAGGTATTTGTCCTTCAAGCAGCCCAGAACTGGATTGAGATAAGGTGACGATGTGGAAATGCCTGTCAGGCCTACAAACCTGCAGGGCAAATTAAGCAATCATGTTCCCAGGACATACATAAAAATAAGTAAAAAAACACTATTAATCCATAGCAACAAAAGGAGATGGCATGGCAACAGCAGCAACTGCAAAACAAAACAGCAACGAGAGGAGGGGAGAGGGAAAATCAAGCCCTGCTCTGGCCTTTTGGGGGTTTTTAAGGTCGGGGGAGATGTTGCATCCCAGGTGGGGGAGGCAGAGCAAGGTGCTGGGTGTTGATGCCAGGGGGGCTCCTGAGCTTCAGCTCAGGCTGAGAAAGGTCCCAGACCCCGAGGGTTTGGCAGCAGAGCAGGGCAGGGAGCTGAGGATACCAAATCCAATTTGTTTTGTTGGTTCTTTTTTTTTATTATTTTTTCCTAAATTAAACCAAAACATCAACAGCAGCTCTTAATTACCTCACAAAGATGAGCTGCTCGTGGAAACTGCAGAGGAAAAAAAAAAAAAAAAAAGAGCCTTTCACTCCTTAGGACTGAAGTTCTGTGGGCTCGCTGCATGAAAAAACCCAGCCCAGGAGTGAGCAGCTCCTCAGGGGCAGCTGCTGTGCTCCCACCCCCCCAAAAATAATGCTCTCAGCTCTCACGAGGGCAACATCCCTCTAGGAAACAAAAAAAAAAACTGGGCTAAACTCGGCCTCAAAACACATCCCCACGGCTGTTTTTGAACCCAGGCAGAGCTGCGCTGCGGCTGCGTGGGAAGAGCGTGATGGAAATAAGCCCTAATGGGTGTTAATTTGGAGTGGGAAGTTTGTGAGTCAGGCGGGGGTGCAGGGGAGGAGTGGGCAGGAGCCACGATGCCGAGCGGTGCTGAGCTCCTGCTGCCTGCTGAGAGAGGGTTTTTTTTTTTTTTGTGTTCTCCTGGCAGGGCTGGGCAGGCTGGGAGCACCCCGGTGGGGCTGGGAGGGTTTGGAAGGAGGGAAAGGGGGAGCTGCTGGGAGAAGGGATTGCATCCAGGCAGTTTGGCTTGATCGGAGCCCACGCTCGGGGGTTGCTTGTTAAAAGGAGATTTTCCATGCTGCGAGAGCCAAAGCAAACACAGCGAAACTTAATTAAATGCCTGCCTGCTAAAATAATAATTTTCTTATGAATTGAGGAAGGTAAAATACAACGAGAGATGGACCCGATAAAGGAACTTTTGATTCTCCAGGAGAAGCACGTGGGTAAAGGGCACAATAAAGCAGGTTTGCTGGTGGGGAAGGTCCTCCACTTTTCCCTCATGCAGATCCAGGGATGCTCTCCAGGGCTGTGCCAGCTGCTGAAGCCCTCACAGACTGCCTGTCTCCATCCCAAAGCGTGGACACCCAAGCCAGGGCTGCTCCAGGAACGGTGGTGTCTGAATTCCCGACAGCAAGTGGAAATATTAATGCTCGTCTAGAGGAAAGAGAAGGAGAGGGAGGAAAAAAAGAAAAAAAAAAAGTCTCTGAATGGCTGGAATTTTCATTCTGCTCTAGCTGGGGAGAGGGGAGGCACCTCCTCCAAGGGGGAACGAGGAACTTCTCCAGGCTGAGAACTTGCTCGGTGTGGCTTTGGACAGGAAAAAAAAATGTCAGCTGGAAGAAAGCCCTCCCAAAAAAATGGTGACTGGTAAAATCATCATCATCCAGACAACCCAGGGGAATCATTTCAGGAGGCAAAGCTGGGGGGAAAAAAAAGGAAAAAAAAAGAGGTCTTGAACCGTGCACCTGCAGCTTGGGCTGCCCCCGAACAGGAGGAGTGAGTGCAATGTGTGCTCCTGCTCCCAGGTCTGCAAACTGCAGACACACATCCCAGACAGAGATTCCTTCCGAAAGTGTCTCTCTGAATGTTATTTCCATTTAGAAAGGGGAAAAAAAAATACTTAGGATGGAGGGATGGATTTAATCTTTAAAGGGCTGGGAGTCTGCTGCCGAGCCCAGGGTGTTCAGCATCTCCAGGACCTCAGGAAAGAGAAGGTTTCCAGCCCTCCCTGGTGTGGGATAGCACAAATAAAATGTAGCAAAATGGAGAGAATAAGAAGAAAATTTGAGGTTTTTCCTCTATTTTTGGTGATTGGCTTCATCTCAGCACTGCTGGCTCCAGCCAGTGCATTTGGCTGCTGGGGTTTGACTCAGGGTTTGTGGGTTCAGTACTTTTATATACCTCAAACCCATAGGGGAAGGGTTAGGCCAAAGCCCTGTTTTTTCATTAGTTTAATAAATGTGATCGTCTCCAAGAAGTTCAGTTTTCTAACCTACTCCAAATGCAGATATTCCTCCTCTGTCAACAAAAAAAAAGCCAAACCCAGGGACTGAAAGACTGGATTTGGGCCCTACTTTATTTGGCATTGAATTCTTGTGGATATACTGAACATTACTTCATGGCTGAAATTAGAGAAATAAACCCACTAATAAAATAAACTCATAACTTTTACCCTCTTTGTCTTTCTCTGGGAATCAGGAATGGCTTAGCCTGTACAATAATGATACTGTAAGCACAGCAAAAAAAAAAAAAAAANNNNAAAAAAAAAAAAAAAAAAGAAGTTCTTGACTCCTGCCATTCCCAGCCCTTCCCACCAAAGAGGGGGTAAAAAAACCCTCGGCAATAAATTAAAAACAGTTTTATTTACCTTGAACTACTCAGCCAAGAATGCACATTATTTAGGGCCTGGAATAAAAAGCCATTCACTCTAGTTCAATTGGCCATTTAGTTCAATTTGTGTGTGTTACTGCAGGTAATTACTATGGTAATAATGTACTGTAATCTGTGCTGATTTGGAACTTGTCCTGTTTCTGTATTAATAATAAGTGCCATATATGTACTAATTACCAGTTTGTTACCATGGTTATTTGCGTAGATGCCATGTTAATGATACCCTGGAAACATAAAGCAATCACATTTTTGAATTAAATCTTTGTGGTCTCTTTAGTGCTAAAAGCCCAATTCACATAAAATAATGATGAAGAAAATGAGCTCATCGGGGCCTGCCTCGCCAAGCGAGCTGATTAGCCGAGCTGCATAAATATATGGCTTCGCCACACTGAAAAATTAGAGCCTCCAAAACATTTTCCACGGTTGCTAAGTAACCCCCCAGAGATGACATCACTTACAGGAACACGCGGTGCCAGAGCTGTCATGCACACGTATTTATAGAGCCCGCGCCCGGAGCGCGCGCCCGGCGCTGCCAGAGGTGTCAGGGGCTGGCTGCCCGCCAGGGACAGGGGGCAAAGAGATGGGCACATCCCCTCCTTTTTTCCCCCTTCCTCCTCAAACTCACCCACACGATCCAGAGGCAATCTATTTTATTTCAAATAATCTGTGGGTTTTTTTTTTTTGGGGGGGGGATTATTTAAAGCCGGGAGGGACCCCGCGTGGTCCCTGCTCGGCAATAATTTCACACGCCGCGAGGCCTCGCGCTGGATCGTGTCTCTCCTTCTCTCCAAACTGAGCTGAGCAGCGCATTTTGGGGATGATTTGTTGGGAGTGTGGACTGGGAGGGACAGGCTGCTGCTGCATCCCAGGCTGAGGGAACACTCCTGTGTGTCGCTGGGCAGACACTTCGAGGTTTTTCCACGGGATGACGACCAGCAGTGATCCCTTGCAGCCTCCCATCCCACTTTCCCTGCTATTCCCACACAGCAGCCACCATGAGGGATGCACATTACAATTAAAAATAGTTCCTTGGCAACAGAAGCATTCCCTTTTCCCAGAGCGTGGAGTAAACAATGGGTCCTTCCTACCCTGAAATTAACGGCGATTCTTTAACCAGATGACACTGGGAAAAGGGCTGGGGAAAGCTGGAGCAGGGAAGCTGTGTGGCCCTGCAGACAGCAAGGAATGAGGCAGGGAAGCCTGTAGGTCCCAAGCCTGTAGTAAAGGCTGATCCCTGCTGCTGTGGGTGAAGCCTGGTGGGTCTGGAGCTGTTGCAGATCCTTTGGGAGCAGCAGAGCTGCTGGAGGGAGCGGGGTTTGGGCAGCCTGGATCAGCAGCAAATTGGAGCTGGGGGTCTCCTCTCTCACTGGCAGGGTCTGTCCAGGAGAAAACAAGGAGGTGGGAAGGAACATCCTGATGAGTCTGCTTGAGGGAAGCCCCAGTCCTGGGAGGACAAACAACCTCTGGAATCCTGCGCAAAAGCCCTGGGGAAATCACATCATCCATGGGTGAAATTCCCTGCCCCTCAGCAGGATGGGCTGGCTGAGGCATCCACCGGAGGGTGCCTGGAGCTTTCACCCATTAAGGAATTACTGGCCCAGGATCATGGATGTCCTCCCGTTATCCTGTTTTCCTCCCTCTGTTTTGGCCCAAGGCCATCCCAGTGTTCCCTCCCCGCTCCTGCAGAGCCCAGTCCCACGGCGGATGCCATGTCACTTGAAAAAGCTACTTAGTGCTCTTTATTATCTGGTCATTATTTTCCCACTGAAGCCTGAGATAAGCAAAGCATAAATCAAACCAGAACAGGAGCCACTTGGAGCAGGTAAAGCATGGAAAAGATTTTAATCAGTGATTCTGGGCAAGAAAAGCAAAAAGAGGGAGAGGGAGGGAAGAAAGGCTGGGGGGGAAGGGGGGGGGGGGGAAGAGAAACAAAGAAAGGGAAAGAAACACCACTTGTTGTTTGTGGGATGAAGACAAATGTTTCCAAAGCCACATTTTCCACATGACGCCCAGTAAAAGCTCTTGGTTTGATTATTAATCGCAGGGCAGCCTCCATCCATCACTCCATCCCTCCGTGCCTCCCGAGCTGTTTGATGTGCCACCCTCCACCCTCCCCTCCCTCAGCCCCCCGCGCTGGGCAGCTGTGACAGGGGACAGCAGAGCCCGGGAAGTTCTCCCAATAAAGAAAACGCCATCAAATAAATAGAGGAGGAAATAAATAAGAGACTATCAGGGAAGCTGCTGCCGTGCCGGTTGGATCCCTCTGCCTCTTGAGACTTCTGGAGAGCTGCTGACACTGGGAGCGTCTCCTGAAATGGATGGACTTTGCCTCTTGCCTCATACATCTGTTTAATGACCTCTCCTCGCAGGCACTTGACATGTGATTTATGGGATATAAATTTTACCTCTTCGCCCGGGTGTCGCAATCGCCGCGGTTCCGCAAGGTGAGAGCACCTCGCCCCGCCGGGATGCTGGCCCGGCTCCTTCCTGCTCCCTCAACTTTCTTCCTCAGGCCTTTCCTTTAAAAACCTTTGATAATAATGATAATAATAATAATAAAAAAAAAACCCCAAAAAACCGCCAAGCCTTAACAGACCTTTAAAAAAAAATGTGTTTTTTCCTCTCTGAAAGAAAACTGCTGCTGACACAGCGTTCAAGGCTGGCGGTGCTTTTTCAGAGAAAGCAAACAAGGAGCGTCCCAGCTGATTTCCTGCAAATAATAACAATAATAATAATAAATACATATATAAATAAATAACTCCTTAACTCTTTTACTGGCATCCGTAGCCTCTAATTCATAAATTCATCAGGACTTTCCCAGGATGTCAGTTTTGGCAAATGAGCCCTGAGTTGCTTCATGCTAATGGAGCGGTGGGCTGCCTGACCTCAGGAAATAGAGAGGCCAAACATGAAAAAACAGAGCCGGGTTCAAGGCTGGGGCTGTGAACCCCAGATTTGAGGGTGAGGTCGGCGAAGGGTCAGGGAAGCATTGTGTGCAGCGCGAGGGAGAGACGCTGGTTTCTATTTAAAGCCTTTCATGCCGCTGCCAGAGCCCTCTCGGCATTGTGTGCGGGAGCAGCCCGGCGATTGAGAAATGCGCCTTTGGAGAGCCCGACTGCAGGAATGGGGAGAGATTGGAAACAGCCACGCTCACGTGCTGCCGGCCAAACCCTCCCCTACCTCGGGAGGAAAGGGAGGGCGAGATCTGCCTGGCTCTTTTCAGCGGCTAACGCAGATGGATTTGCTTTGGCGTTTAAGGGTGATGGATGTGCCAGGTACTATTCATTAGGAATGATTTGTTGGGGCCAGCGTAGCTCGCCTGCCCATTAGGACGCATTTACTTCGCAGGTTAGTAATGATGGGTGCGCTTAATAGTTCCTAAGTATGGGAGGGCATTAAAAAGCCCTGGAAGAGGAGGCTATCGATATTTACAGCTTCAATTTGTTGGGGGGAAGAAGCCCAGTGCGTGCGCCTGGAAGGGGTGTCCACCCCAGTCCCCGCTCCCAGAGGTGGGTTTTGGTACGGAGGAGGCTGGAGCAAGGGGGAATTGCCCTGAATCCTCTTGTGGTTTGACCCAATGCATCCCAGTGGTGTGGCAATGGCCCGTTTTTGGCTCCTTCTGAAGCAAACTGAGGCCCAAACCCAAGTTTTTGAGTATGGACCCAGAGGCAGGCCCAGGTGGGCCACAGTCCTGTTGGGTTTGCCTCTCCACCAGCACCATGGGCCACGATCAGAGGAGACAGAAGGTCATTGACTGAGGGATGATTATGGCTATTACATCCCAATTCCCTTCCCTTTCCATCCCCCCCGGGCTCGGAGCAGGCTTGGCTCGGAGCGAGATCCTGTTAACAGCCCTCAGCCATGGGCAGCCATTTACTTAAGCCCCGATTTTTCATTAAAATAGCACATATGGCTATCAAGCATCACAAGGTCACGGGGCTGCATTGTCTCAGCTTAATACGATGCCATTAAGGCCGGACCATCACGCCGCCCGATACAGCAGGTTCAGCAGCGCAAGATCAAGCGTTGGGCAAGACTGCAATTTCCTCCTGTCCTCCTGCGATGATCTTATCAGAGCCTGACTGATCTCCCTGTACCAAATCGTGCTGGAGAGCATTAAATACCGTGAAAGGCTTCGTTTGCAGCAGCCCGTGGGGAGGGTGGGTCACAGCCCAGCTCGCTGTGTGTCACACCATCCCTCTCCTGCAGGCTGGGGTGGCTCAAGCACCCAGGCTGGGAAATCTGTGTGAGTTCATATTTTACCTTTACCATTGGTGTTGGGTTTTGTTTTGAAGCCTCTAATCAAGCCCACATGGGTCTGAGGCTAATTTTGCTGCCCTCACGGCACAGTGGCCATTCCTGCTCTCTGCCACCTTCAGCAGCCCTTTTATTTCTCCCTCGAATAACCAGACAAGAATAATTCATTTCTTCCAGCTTTTATCTTCCTGTCTGAGCTACAAGTGCCTGCATGAAGGTCCCTTTATTTTACTACACAGAATTTCTGGCGCAGCAGGGCCCTGCTCCTCCGTCCTCCACAAGATGCAGGAAGGCTGGAGAAAAAATGATGGAACAGAAGCAGAGCCAGGAAAAGGCAGACTGGGAACTGCCTGGTGGCTCTGTTAAGCCATGCAAAGAGGTGGCACTCACTGACTCCCTGGCACTGGCACGAGGGCTGTGTGTGGCGGATGGTTTCGTGCTGAGATGGAAGCGCGTAAATAAAGGCAGGTTTGCGTGAGCAGCAGCCCTGCCAAAGAGGAAACATCCCTCCCAGGATCTCCACCAGAAGGGTTTGCAGAGCAAACAGAAGTGTTGTTTCATCTCAGAGGATGCCAAGGCCCGCTGCAGCCCCCCCTGAGGGGTGGGGGAGGAATGGGAAGGACCCCAGGAAAGGGACGCAGTGGCTTTTTCCAGCAGACACTGAGCACACACGGCCCTGCTGGGCCAGTGAGGGGGGACAGGGACCAGAGGGTGGCAGTGGGAAGGGGCTGCCTTGCAAAGCAGACTCACCAACTCCCCAAAAAACTGACAGAGACGCAAAAACCAAGCTCCTGTGCCATCATCTGAGGCAGAACAGATAATGAGCTAATTGAGCAATGGAGGCCATCTCCCCATAGCTATGTGTCAGCTCCTATTACCCGCTCTGGAACGTTCACTGAGAATCCCCAGACCCTCTCTGGACGTATTGATCATTTATTTTCCAGGCCCTGTGCTGCCCCTTCCCTTGGGCAGGCAGCGATGGGGGCTGAGGGTGGCTCCCCACACTGACAGCCCCGTCAGCTGCAATTGTTTGCTAGTGAAAATAGATGTTCAGCATCGATCCCTCTCCCTCCGTGGAGTCCGGGGGCCTTCTCCTTAGTTACTCTAATAAAACACAACTAATTAAATTTGTGCCTTGCTTCTTTCAATATTGCATTACCCTAATTACTAATTAAGGGGGGACCACGTGGAAGGGGGTAGGCATTATTCTCTGCAAAAGATCCCCCTAATGGCCTAAATGACATCTCAGGGAAGGAGGAAATCTTTCAGCAAGGGCCAAGACTGAGGCTTGGGAAAGGATCCCCGGGGGCAACTTAACGAGGGGCTCTTTAACCCTTCAGCTGCTGCCCCGGGAATTTGCTGAATCACGGGAAAACACCCATGCAAAACTGTCTAGGCATGTGGCAGGCAGGGAAAAGGGAAAACTGGGGTGGAATTGAAAGGAATGGGGGGTATCTCTGCGCGGAAAGCACGTCAGGGGAGAGCTGAGGAAGTGGTTTTCCAAGAGGAATGCGTTGCCCTCTCCCGCACGCCCTCCCACACAGCCTGGTGTGGACACTCGGGCCCGTCCGGGGACATACCAGAGCTGGGCCTTGGCTGGGAGGAACGGGGCCCTTCAAGCCTGTACTCGACATCCTGCTCTCGTCAGGGCTGTGCCAGAAGGGCTTTGTTCTGTTCCAAGTGGCAATTGAACGCGCCAAATCCCGGAGAGCATTCTTTGGGGGGGCCGCTGGCAGTGGGGGAATCTCATTTCCCCGCACTTCAGGAGCCCCCCGTGCCTCCAGGGACTCAGCACCGGGATTTGTGCTGAGCAAGGGACACCAGATTAAAGCCAGGCTTAAACCAGACTGCTGGCAGAGCAGACTGAGCTGGTCTCTCTACACAAAGATCTTGGAATAAATCCCAAACTTCCTTTAACGCTCCCCAGGGACTGAATGCTGTGCTGGGCTCGCTGACCCCCTCCCTGCTGGAGCACCCTTGGTTGGAGCTCAGCAAGATTTTAATTTCATTTTCCGTGTGAGCCGCGGCTGTTCTGGTTCTGTAAGTCCCCGGTTCATTTCTCACATGGCTCCTTTTAGAAACACACTCTTCCCCCCTTAAATACTCAGCTTGGAAGCGTGAGCTGAGATTTATGCTGAAAGGGACTGGGGGTAGACTAGCAAATAGGTACTTGTTGGAGGAAAAGAAAGTAATACTTTTGGGCGTTGTGGAGAATTCCACAATGCTGGGACTCAGGAAAAGCAGCTCTGCCACAGATTTTGGCATTTACTGGAGCTTCCCAGGGCAGTAATGACCCTTCACCTTTGGGGATGAAGCTTTCAGGTCTCCACTTAGGAGGAGTCACCAGCGTTTGACATCTGGGGAAACTGCAGCATCAAAACAGGGACTGTCCCGGGTCAAGCACCTCCCAAATCCTCCCCATCTCCCCCTTCCATGGTGGTTTGTGTGTTGCTTTATGTAGCACTGACACAGACAGAAATTGGCCGAGGAATCATTAGTGGAAATTTCAGAAGGCTCCAAACAACATCAACGTCTAGGATTTGGCATCCTGTTGGTTCCCATTCTGCCCACAAGTTAAACTGATCACGGCTCTATTTGGGCTTATTTTATCTCTCCCTTCCTCGGAGTGATTGAAATCTTAATAATCAAGGATAATACCGACGCCAAAGTTTTAAGCAATAAACATATAAACAGAATGAAGAGAAGCAGAATGCTCACGTCTCTCAACAGTGCAAATGGCTCCGTTTTATTTTGCCGTAGCAGATGTTAAGTTTCCTATAATAAAATAAAATAAAATAAAAAAAAAAAAAATCTAAGGGAGACATTTAGCAAAGTATAGCTTTACACTCCAGAGTTATCACTCCAATTTCAACTGGGACCATAAAGTTTTATGAGCTATTAAATTGCCCTAAACCTCCTTTAACACACCAGCTCTAATGTCGGAGATTAACCGTTCAGAAAAAAGGAGGTTACCTTCGCTGAGATCGGGCCATTTTCCCGCACTCCGCTCCAGTCAATAACACTTTGCCTTGGCAGAGCCATTTGCTGGCTGTGTGCTCGGTAATTAGCCCGCATGCCCTGCAGGTAATGCAGCTGCAGGAGCTCCCATCCCTCCCGCAGCGCCGGGAGCATCCCCGGGACCGGGATGGATGCTCAGGAGAGCAGAGGGAACAGCTCAGATCCTTGGCTGCCTGTGGTTTTTGCCTTCCCCCTCATCCCCTCACACATTCAATGCGGATGTTCAGGGTTCCTTCTCCCTCCGTTTCACAGAATTCCAGACTGGTTTGGGTTGGAGGGAGTTTAAAGCTCATCCAGTCCCACCCTTTGCCATGGGCAGGGACACCTTTCCCTATCCCAGGCTGCTCCAAGCCCTGTCCAGCCTGGCCTTGGACATTTCCAGGGATCCAGGACAGCCACAGCTTCTCTGGGCACCCTGTGCCAGGGTATGCTCACCCTCAGAGGGAACAATTCCTTCCCAGCATCCCATCTAACCCTGCCCTCCTTGTCAAAGTCTCTCTCCAGGCTTCTTGTAAGCCCCCTCTAGGTACTGGAAGGTGCTTCACGAAGCCTTCTCTTCTCCAGGCTGAACAATCTCCAGTTTCCTTTTGGTTTGGGTGACAAATCCATCTGAACACGGCCTTTGACTGTGTTTTACCACCTTGCAGGGGAGACCTTTGATCCTGGCTTGGATGCCCCGGATGCTGGAGTGAAACTCCCTGGCCCAGGAAAAGGTTTAATGTCAGTTCCATTGACACCTGCAGAGCTGTCTCCAGAGAGGGGACTTAAAAACACTCCAGCCACATCCACAGGGTGTCACAGCACCTTCCAGAAGCCCAGAGCTGTTTGATTGACTCTTAAATAGGCACAAAGCCGGGAGCAGAGGTGGCCTGGATCCATGGGGTAATCCTCAGTCAAAGGGGACCTGTGGGGCTTTGTCACCTGCAATCTGCCAAATCACCACCCCTCACCCCCTGCTGAGCTGGCCTGTGACCCTCTGGGCACCAAACCTCTGGCCAGGTCATCCTGGTGCCTGTAAGGTAGTCCAGCTGCCCGGCCACATCTGGAAACATCTGTCTGGAGAGACCTGGGGCTGTCTCACACTGACGACTTGCAGGGATCTGGCGTTTCTCCTAAAATCCCTGCTACAGCTCCTCTTCTGCCATAAGCTCTGGAAAGTGTCTCCTGCTTGGCTGGCGTGGAGCCCTGCTGAGGGCTGGGGTGCAGGGGAGGGCCCTGACATTGAACCAGAGAACCACAGAAATCACAGAATGCTTTGGGTTGGAAGGCACCTTCATGATCGTCAAGTCCCAACACGTTTCCACCTTTCCCTGGTGTTCCCTCGAACTTTTTGGGACCATGTGGGGAAGCCACCAGCTGGAGAGGTGGGAGCTGCTGCCCAGGAGGGAACAGTGACCACAGAGCCCAGGGAAGAGCGAGGCTGGACCCTCATGGCTTGGGGTTAATGTGCACAGAGCCAGGGGACAGAGAGGCGCTGGGAGAGGGCGGCTCCTTCCCGGGAGGAGTTTGGAAAGAAAGGGTAACCCCTGCTCTATTTTTGAAAGAAAAGTCTCAGAGGCCTTCTCCTGCGTCCTGCAAAGGCCACTGCCAGGGATCTGCAGCAGCACAGGGGCCTTGGCAGCCCGCAGGGGTGGGAAATGTCTCCTCCCAAAAGCCTGATTCCCGTTTCCCCTGAGATAAGATCTGCAAAGACTGGGTTTTTTTTCTCCCCTAAATTTTTTGAAGGCATTTCCTATTTGGAGCCTTTATGGATGGTTTCCCCTGGCTGAGGGCTGAGCAGTCACCTCCCCAGGCCAGGCAGGGTGGCTCCCCCATACCCACGCTGTCCTTAAGAATTTTGGGGAGATGCTTCAAAGCCTCCGGTACCTGTGAGAGGAGCAAACCAGACCCCACCATCAGTCTCCTGCATTACAGTACAGCCCACATTCCAGGTGGGGCTCCTCTGGAGAGCCTTTGCTTTCTTCCCAACCACCTGCTGTGGTTAAAATCCCACCTGGGACTTAGATTCATGTACAAGTTGGTGCAACAACCCGGCGTGTTCTGGGGAGCAGGAGGAGGTCGTCCAACTTTGATCCTTCCTACCAGGCCTGTGCACACTGCAGCCTTTTTCTTCTCGATTAAAAAGATGCGTTTTGCTGTCTGAGGTGCCTCAGACATCGGCAGAAACTGCATTAGGAACAGCAGTTTTCCCTCTGAGCTCTCTTTAACTGCGTTATAGTGCCATGAAGTTAAACATTACATAGGTACATAAATAGGGTTGGACTCGATAATCTTAAAGGTCTTTTCCAACCTAAATGATTCTGTGATTGAATCCAGCAAGCCCCAGGCTTCAGAAAGGCTCTGACTAAGCCAATCTTCAGCGGTACAGATGTGTCCCATGTCCTGTGGGACAGAAAAACAAGGTTTAACTGATGTAAGCTCGGAGAATAATAGGGCAGTCCATCTAAAAATTAGCTGGAGGTTGAAACTCTTCAAGCCATCCCCTCTTCTGCGGCTGGGGAAGAAATCCCTCAGCTGCAGCACCCTGCTTTGCCTTGTGGATATTTCAGTTGAGCAACTTTGGAGGCTGAGTCAGAGAGATTTCCTAACACCTCTTCCCTGCCCGCAGTCCCCAGATAGCAAACACCAGCTCTGGGAGACAGAAACACACTGTTCTCACTCATCCCAGCTGGGGCTGCCCAGCCTGGAGCCACATGGAGCTTCAGTGGTTCCCTTCCTGAGGGCTGCGAGTTTCTCTCTGCCATTTTAATTACCCCAAATTATCACTGGGATGAGGGGCACCCTAAAAATGCTGCATATCCCCATAGTTCTTGGTTTTCTTCTTCCAAAGCCCCCTCTCTCGGGTTGAAGCAGCCCTGGTAGAGCTTTAAACTGAGAAATGGTGGAGCCCCATCCTTTACTGGTCCCTACAAGAGCGTCTTCCTGGGGAATCAAGTCCCAGCTGGAGCAGGGAATGGCCTCGTGTGGCAGCCACAATGTCCCAGCTTGGTCTGCTGGGGTGTCCCCACACGTGTGTTGTCCTCATCTTGGTCAGAGGGAGCAGCAGACCCAACACCCCACGAGGTGCTTTGTTATGAAACCTTCATAGTTAAATTAATGGAAGGGAACGCAAGGCCCTGTCCAAACCAGAGGCTGGGCAGCATTTCCAGCCCCTCCATCTGCCTCCTCCAGCTCCTTTGCTCCGCTGCTGCTGTATGTAGATGGAGAATGCAAATAGCATGGTGAGGGATGTGACCTTTTGGCTGAATGTCACCAAGTCCTGCAGCCCTGGGAGTGTTTGCACTCAGCAGTTAGCTTTAGCCTCTCCAGTTATTTGTACAGATCCCCGTAGACCTCGATGGGATGACTCAAAGATGGCTTTGACCTTGGTTGTGCCGGTGGTTTGATGGGCTGCAGCCCTTAAATGTTGTGTTTCTAACAGCAGTGGTGGCCTTTCAATTCAGCAACCCCCCAACATGGACCTGGGTCTGCCACTGCCCTGAAAATGCCATCATTCAAGGGTTGGGAAAGCCACCAACAGGTTGGAGTGGAGTCATCTAAACTCTTGACATGATATTGGGTGTTGGAAACTTAAAATCTAAGGGATTGAGCTTGAAATTCTTGAGGGATGGTTTAATTAATTGTGGAATTATAGAATCACAGAACGGTTTGGGTTGGGAGGGACTTCAAAGTTTATCCAGTTCCACCTTCCACTGTCCAGGTTGCTCCAAGCCCCATCCAGCCTGGCCTTGGACCTTCCAGGGATCCAGGAGCAGCCACAGCTTCTCTGGGCAACCAGTGCCAGGGCCTGCCCACCCTCCCAGAGGAGAATTTCTTCCCAATATCCCATCTAACCCAACTCTCTTTCAATTTAAAGGCATTACTTTCCAGTTTAAAGCCATTAATTGATGAATCGACTTCAAAGGGCGCCCCACAGCATCCCTCTGAGTGTGTGAAGAACTGAGGGTGACCACAGCACACGCTGCCAGTGTTCCTCCAGGGTGACAAACATCAGAAACCAAGCCCGAAATGCAGCTTCGATGGTGCTGCAGAAAACCTTGTCCACACTACCCAAACCTCAGGGCTCCCTCAACCCTCAGCTCCCTGGGAGGGAGTTTGTGAATTGGTCACCAACTTTTCTCCTGTACGGATTTCACGCTGTTTGAGGGGAAAAATCTGCTCTCTGGAGCTCCCTCCTGCCTGGCTGCTGGGCTGCCTCTCTCCAGTACCAACGTGGGGCTGTTCTGCCCCTCTCCTGTGGCTGGAGCTCTGTTGAGTCTCATCCCAGCAGACAGGCTGACACCACACGCTGCCTCGGGACGATGCTCAAACCCGTCCCTGTCGTTCTGGGAGCAGTCAGCCGAGCCACGAGCACACAGAGAGAGATTCCCAGCCCTGGGAGGGGGTCTGGGATGAGCTTTGGAAGGCCAGGGATGGAGCAGGGAGGGATCCGAGTGGGGCTCCAGCAGCTCAGCCATCCCGGGTCTCTGTGTCCGTCCCGTCAGGCTCCATCCTGCCACCGTCACTTTGACATCCAAACCCTCTCCTCCTCCTTTTCATCCCTCATTTTACATGCCACAGCCATCCTGTCGCCTGCCTCTCTCAGCGACGTTGCTCAGAGAAATTAGGGCAACTGCTGCACTGGGTTTTTATTAGTATTGCCAAACTCTTTCAGCATTTTTAGAAAGGGCTTGAAAGGGAGCCAAGTCATTTCTCCTTCTTCTGTTTCTTTTCCTCCACCTCCTCCCTCCCCACCACCACCCCCCCTCCCCTTCTCTGTCTGCGGATGCTTTGGGATGAATTAATTTCGACGTGCGGTTTTGAATGTTTTTGGCTCCTGGTTATCGAGCCATTCAGCAGTTCTGGGAGCCTCCCCCCATCGGCTGTTATTGAACCAGACAGAGAGGGGCGGAGGAGATGGCAGCGGCCTGATTTGTTGGCCTGTTAGTTCTGCTCCCGCGAGCCGAGCCGTCCATCGGCTCAGGTTTCCCCATCCCGGCTGACACGGGCGGGCGGCAGCCAAAACGCTCCTCCCGGAGCCAGACCCGGCACGGGAGCGCTGCCGGTGACACCCCGGAGCAGCCTGGGCTGCAGGGAGGTGTCCCATGCTGGGAAGGTTGGCATGAGAGATGGTCTTGAAGGTCCCATCCAACCTAAAGCCGTTCTGTGGTCTCGGTGGAAGGAGAAATGTTTTTTTTTTGTTCCTGTTCTCCCTTTTCCTGCCCCACTCCCCTGTCCCCAAGCCAGGCTGTCACCCCAGCTCTGCTCTGGCACCTCTGCCAAGTGTCCCAGCACGGTATTTTTAGCCCCAAGGGGAGGCAGAGCTAAGTCAGCAGCAGCAATGAGCACGTGGAGAACACCTTCTGTTCTGAGCCTTCCTTCCATCCCGGGCTGGGTTTGATTTCTCCTCCTTGGAGAAAAGGGGATGTGCCCCCAAACCCTGGTCCAAGGGCAGCCCTGGTGTTCCCCCACAGTGACCCCTGTGCCCCTGTGACCCTGTGGGTGGGCACTGATGCCATGGACACAGCCCAGCTCACCTCTGCTAAAGGATGGATGAGCTCTGGATCTCCTGGAGCCTCCCATAATACAGAAAGGAGCAGAAATAACCACTAAATCCCTCTGAAAAGCATTTCCTACCCGTGCCGCTCTGGGGGGTAGCACTGAGACTCTTTAATCATAGGGAGGACGGTTAGAATTCATTATTTCCTCAGCTTTCCAGTAAAATTTTAAAAACCCACCTGAAAATCTCATTATTCCCTGTCAAGGCTTTCTTTGAGTGTTCTTCTGCTCTGATTTCATACTGGGCTAATATCTAAGAAAAATATTATCTCTCTGCTTGGCTTCCTGCCACCCCAGCCGTGTTTGTGTTTCAGTGGTGGACGAACCCACTCCAGTTTATTTATGTAGCTGGTAGAGCCACCCCTCCAGCACTCCCCTCACTCTGAACTCGAGGCCCAGGTACAGCAGGGCCCTCTGGAAATCCCATATGGCTTTAAAGCATCCCCATGTGCAAGCCACGGCTCTGCACCAGGCAGAGTTCTCTTCCTGCAGTTCTGCTCAGACATCTGTGCTTTAAACAGCAGGGGGAAAGTGCAAAACCCTGACTGATGCCATTCACAGGGTGCTACTGGAGTCTTTGGGTGCAGAAATTCCTGTTTCTCATCTGTTTCATCGATTTTACTCAAAAGGTACGGGGTTGAAATGCCAGAGGTGCAAACAGACACTTTGAGGGGCTGCAGTGGGTTTTGGAGCCTTTGGTTTTGTAGAACCACAGAACAGTTTGGGTGGGAAGGGAGCTCAAAACTCATCTCATTTCCACTATCCCAGGCTGCTCCAAACCCCATCCAGCCCGGCCTTGGACACTTCCAGGGATCCAGGGGCAGCCACAGCTTCTCTGGGCACCCTGTGCCAGGGCCTCCCCACCCTCACAGGGAAGAATTCCTTCCCCAAATCCCATCTATCCCTGCCCTCTGGCAGTTTGAAGCCATTCCCCCTTGTCTTGTCACTCCAGGCTCTTGTCCAAAGTCCCTCTTCTTGGAGCCCCCTTAAGCCCTGGAAGGTGCCCTAAAGTCTCCCCAGAGCCTTCTCTCCTCCAGGCTGTTTTAGCAGTTTAAGCTCAGATGCAGAGAGGTTTTGAAGACCTGACTGNGGCTCCATCCTGCCACCGTCACTTTGACATCCAAACCCTCTCCTCCTCCTTTTCATCCCTCATTTTACATGCCACAGCCATCCTGTCGCCTGCCTCTCTCAGCGACGTTGTTCAGAGAAATTAGGGCAACTGCTGCACTGGGTTTTTATTAGTATTGCCAAACTCTTTCAGCATTTTTAGAAAGGGCTTGAAAGGGAGCCAAGTCATTTCTCCTTCTTCTGTTTCTTTTCCTCCACCTCCTCCCTCCCCACCACCACCCCCCCTCCCCTTCTCTGTCTGCGGATGCTTTGGGATGAATTAATTTCGACGTGCGGTTTTGAATGTTTTTGGCTCCTGGTTATCGAGCCATTCAGCAGTTCTGGGAGCCTCCCCCCATCGGCTGTTATTGAACCAGACAGAGAGGGGCGGAGGAGATGGCAGCGGCCTGATTTGTTGGCCTGTTAGTTCTGCTCCCGCGAGCCGAGCCGTCCATCGGCTCAGGTTTCCCCATCCCGGCTGACACGGGCGGGCGGCAGCCAAAACGCTCCTCCCGGAGCCAGACCCGGCACGGGAGCGCTGCCGGTGACACCCCGGAGCAGCCTGGGCTGCAGGGAGGTGTCCCATGCTGGGAAGGTTGGCATGAGAGATGGTCTTGAAGGTCCCATCCAACCTAAAGCCGTTCTGTGGTCTCGGTGGAAGGAGAAATGTTTTTTTTTTGTTCCTGTTCTCCCTTTTCCTGCCCCACTCCCCTGTCCCCAAGCCAGGCTGTCACCCCAGCTCTGCTCTGGCACCTCTGCCAAGTGTCCCAGCACGGTATTTTTAGCCCCAAGGGGAGGCAGAGCTAAGTCAGCAGCAGCAATGAGCACGTGGAGAACACCTTCTGTTCTGAGCCTTCCTTCCATCCCGGGCTGGGTTTGATTTCTCCTCCTTGGAGAAAAGGGGATGTGCCCCCAAACCCTGGTCCAAGGGCAGCCCTGGTGTTCCCCCACAGTGACCCCTGTGCCAGGGCAGGGCTGGGCGGGCACTGATGCCACGGGCACAGCCCAGCTCACCTCTGCTAAAGGATGGATGAGCTCTGGATCTCCTGGAGCCTCCCATAATACAGAAAGGAGCAGAAATAACCACTAAATCCCTCTGAAAAGCATTTCCTACCCGTGCCGCTCTGGGGGGTAGCACTGAGACTCTTTAATCATAGGGAGGACGGTTAGAATTCATTATTTCCTCAGCTTTCCAGTAAAATTTTAAAAACCCACCTGAAAATCTCATTATTCCCTGTCAAGGCTTTCTTTGAGTGTTCTTCTGCTCTGATTTCATACTGGGCTAATATCTAAGAAAAATATTATCTCTCTGCTTGTCTTCCTGCCACCCCAGCCGTGTTTGTGTTTCAGTGGTGGACGAACCCACTCCAGTTTATTTATGTAGGTGGTAGAGCCGCCCCTCCAGCACTCCCCTCGCTCTGAACTCGAGGCCCAGGTACAGCAGGGCCCTCTGGAAATCCCATATGGCTTTAAAGCATCCCCATGTGCAAGCCACGGCTCTGCACCAGGCAGAGTTCTCTTCCTGCAGTTCTGCTCAGACATCTGTGCTTTAAACAGCAGGGGGAAAGTGCAAAACCCTGACTGATGCCATTCACAGGGTGCTACTGGAGTCTTTGGGTGCAGAAATTCCTGTTTCTCATCTGTTTCATCGATTTTACTCAAAAGGTACGGGGTTGAAATGCCAGAGGTGCAAACAGACACTTTGAGGGGCTGCAGTGGGTTTTGGAGCCTTTGGTTTTGTAGAACCACAGAACAGTTTGGGTGGGAAGGGAGCTCAAAACTCATCTCATTTCCACTATCCCAGGCTGCTCCAAACCCCATCCAGCCCGGCCTTGGACACTTCCAGGGATCCAGGGGCAGCCACAGCTTCTCTGGGCACCCTGTGCCAGGGCCTCCCCACCCTCACAGGGAAGAATTCCTTCCCCAAATCCCATCTATCCCTGCCCTCTGGCAGTTTGAAGCCATTCCCCCTTGTCTTGTCACTCCAGGCTCTTGTCCAAAGTCCCTNCAGCTCTCTTGGAGCCCCTTTAAGCCCTGGAAGGTGCCTTAAAGTCTCCCCAGAGCCTTCTCTCCTTCAGGCTGTTTTAGCAGTTTAAGCTCAGATGCAGAGAGGTTTTGAAGACCTGACTGCCACTGTTATAATTAAAAATCCTCCTGAGATTTGCCACCAGAGCCCTGCAGGGAAGAAGCTGGTGCTGGGGCTGGGAGCTGACCACACCAACACACTCTGCAAAGAGTTATTTTCAATCGATCTCTTTGGGAAAGGGTCAAACACCCCTAAAAATAGAGAGTTTTGGCCTCTGTCTGTACTGGTTGGACTTGATGGTCTTAGAGATCTTTTCCACCTTTCTGGATTCTATGATTCACACAGCAGTGTGGGTGTGACACTTGTCCCCATCACTGTCCCCAAAGCACACAGGGAGTGTTCACCACTGTACCTGCAGCTGGAATCACTCCAGGCCATGTCTAAGAGAACACCATTACTCTATTTTGGGCTGTTTTTTTTTTTGCCAAGGTTGCTGCCTGGGCTGTCCAGAGCCGAGCTGAGACTGGCAGTGGCACGGTTGTTCCTCGCAGAGCTCTGGCTGCTGTCCCAGGAGAAGGTAGAGCCAGATGAGAAATTTAACACGAGGTAGAGAGAGGCTGTGAATTTATGGCACAGCAGCTGCTCCCTGCCCGTGGCTTGAGCACACATTTCCCCCATGGAGGATGCCAGGAGCTCCCTGATCCATCCCGTGGGGACGGGAATGAGCTGCCCCCGGGAAGGAACAGGGACACAGACACTGCTGAGCCAATCTCCCAACCCCACACCGCAGGGAGGGCTTGCACAGGGAATTATCCTGAAATGCTGCACAGAGAGCTCTGCCGGCAAATTCCCTCGGCTCTCAGGGCTGCAGTAGCTGGGCTGGAGGATGCTTTCATGCACTCATCTCACACGGAGCACTTGATGCCTCTTCTCCATTCGAGAGGGGAAGAATAGAGAGGAATGCGGGAGGGCAGCGGAGAGTGCTGCTGCCTCATTGAGTGTCTGGGGTGGGCAGCGAGGCACTCTGCGAGCAGCCTTCCTCCAGCTGGGCTCCTCTTTTGCAATTCCAGCGTCTTGTTTGTCAGTAATTTATATTGACAGAGTCTTTCAAAACACTTTAGGCTTGTTTACAACATGGAGCAAGAACATTTTGTCTCGTGTCCTTTCCATTCTTAAAGACAATCCTCTGGTCCCTCCATCCCCCCTGCTCCCCTGTGCCGCTCCAGAAGCTGCTCCCTCTCTCTCTGCAAACCTGATGGGCTGGAAGAGAACCCGCAAATCTACATGATGGGATGCTCCTTCCTCTCTAATTGCTAATTAGGTTTTCCAGTCAGAGGCAAAGCACAAATCTCCCTGTGCCAGGTGCACTCGCTCTCTCGTGTGCTGTTGTTGAAGGTGGAGTTGGATGTGAGGTGCTGGGAGCCGACGTGACACAAACCTGCAACGAGAAATGGGCACATCTGGGACCTGCTCCAGCATCCAATGGCATCATCTGAGCTGGAAGTCCAGGATACCTCCTACCATATTGGCTCTGCTGTTTTCTCTTCAAGCGCTGAGCCCAAAGGAGCGAGTTCATCCCTCTCCTCTCCACCCCTCCTGATTTCTGCAGCTTTTTTTGCAGTGGTGTGGCTCACCTGGATGCCATGGTTGCCCCTTTTCCCCTGCTCATCATCCCAAGAGCATTGGGAAGACAATTCTTTTGTGGAGTCCATCCCACCAGCAACGACCAGTTTAAAACATTTTTAAAGTCTCCTTCGGCCTTGCAGGCAGAGGTTTTTGAAACACTTGAGGGGAATGAAGTAAAAGGCTTGGATTCCCCAGGCAGACAAATCCCCTCTGCAAAAGCAGCTGCTCCTGGGGCTGGCAAGGCAAGTGCTGGCCAAGGCTGGCAGCCGTGCCCCAGCCAGCTTTAATGCAGCCAGCTCGGGGGGAGAGCAGGGAACAGCACGATCCCGGGAGCAGAGAGACCATTGGATTGTCTGGCAAGGCCTGTGCGGGGTGTGCTCAGCCTGCACTGCCTCTGCCCGTGCCCTGCTCCAGTCAGGATAAAGCCTGGACACGTTTGACTACCCAAGCCACAATAATCCCCTCTTTTTGCACTTACCTAAGGAGGCCGGAGTGCCCAATTATTTTAGAGTCTGCTGTTTAACGTGCTCTCAGCCTTGATTAAGACTTTTCATCTTCCAGGCAGAGATCAAAGTGAAACCTTGAGTTCTGCAGTGGCTGCACCACGGGCTGGGGCTGGTCCTGCTGCTTCCTTGTGATTATGGAGCTGTCGGGATGGCAGAGCAGCGGGGAGGGAGCGCCGTGTCCCGGTGGGCAGAGGAGCAAGATTAAGGACATTTCACCAGCCTCCATCCTCCTTTTTTCTACCCCTGCCACCTCCTTCCTTCCTACCCCTCTCTGAGAGGTTGCCCGGATGGGTGAGCAGGCCCGCTAATCCTGTTAACACCGAGCAGCATTTCCAGGAGGGGATACATTTATTGAGCTCAGGAGTAAAGCACTGAACAGTGTCTTGCTAATCCTGGCTTTTGGCACGGTTTTTAGGCACTTGGTGCAGTCAGGAGCCTTATACCAAAATCTGTAAAGCAATGGAGCTCTTGGCGAGGTGAAGTTCTGGCCTTGGCCTGGTTTTCCCCATCCACGAAGGTCCTGTGCTCCTCTCTGGCCATTAGGAGAGCAACCACTGCAATGTTCCCCCAGATATATCCCTTTCCAACCTCCTTGCAGGGATGGACTCACCTGTAGGGACAGCTCAGAACCATTTCCAGGACTATTTATGGCCGTGTCTCCCCATGAATTTCCCTGCGGGGCTAATCAACCATAACGCTGCTGGGAGACTCATTTAAATACAGTAAGAGGAGGGGGGGAAAACGGGGTGTGAGACTCGAGGAGAGGCTCCCCCACACACGGCATCTGGCTGATGAGAGAGCCTGTCAGGAGCTGCCTGCGTGCTGGATGCTCCCCGCCACGATAACTGCTCGGAGTGGATGAGCTCTCTGTCAACAACTTAATAATCCTCGTCTGCCGCGCCGCCGTGTCAGCCAACACTCCCGCAATGAAGGGCTGATAACGAGGGGGTTAGGCCGGGGAAAAACGGGCTGTTTTGTCAGCACAGCGTCTCTTGTCATCAGAAAGACTCGGCAAAAGCTTGCTGGCTCCTTCGGGGCTCTCCCGGGATGATCGGCCAGCCCCGTGTGTCCCACGGCCTCTCTGCACTAACAGCAGCGACAGCAGGACTGACAGGAGCCCCTGCAGTAAGCAGATGTGGATGAGCCTCCTCCAAACCCAAGGAATTCGCCTGGTTTTCATCCAGAAAGCTTTTCCATCTCTTCCCCGCGTCTCTGTTTTTGAAACTCTCGCTCTTGCGTGTGTGCAGCTTCAAATTGTTCCCCGTGAGCTCAGTCCAGGCAGGAATTCTGCTGCAGTGAGGAGTCCCACAGCTGGGTGGAGAAACCTCCTCAGCGGCAGCAAGAGCAGTGAGGATCCAGGATATTGTGCATGTCCCCCCAGACCAGGTCCCAGCTCTGCCTCTGGGTGGGTTGATGCAAACATGGATACTCTTGGAACGGAAAAGGTGGAGGAGGCTGCTGCCCTTCATCAATGCCCAGTCCTTCCTCACCCTGGGCTTGTCCCTGTCCCACCATGGATCATGATGGTCCCACCACCCAGCTCACGTGCCGGCGCTGGATGGGGTGACCGAGCCCCAAGCCGGATCTGGGGCCTGGCAGGACACCAGCCCACCCTCATTGCACAACAGGAGCCATCCCAGGGGATCCTTTTGGGGAAGGAGAAAGGCATTAATGCTTGGGGAGCAAATTCCTCTGGCTGCTTGAGGCCGGGACTCAGCACTCTGGAATTCCGGAGCGATAACACGGCACGAGAATGTTTAAAGAGGCTGCGGATGCAAAGAGCAAGCCCAGAGCCCGTCCCAGGCTGCAGCCCAAAACTCACAGCTTCGGGCTGCTGTCGCAACCGGGAGTGGAAGGGCTGACTCCTGGGGCTTATCCCCTGGGCTGGAACGAGCTGCTTCCCATCCCACGGTGCTCCCTGTGCGAGGATCTGGCCCACTGTGTGCAGAATTAGCCCCTCATTAGCCGTGCCTGCAATCCCTCACCGCGGGGGGAAATGGAAGCAGATGCCAAATTGCCACCTGGAGCAATTTTTTTTTTTTCATTTTTTTTTTTACAATTGAATTACAATCGGCTGGAGACAGTGGGAGCTTTTCCTTCATATTAGCTGGGTATGGAAGCACTGGGAGGCTGCTGCTGCACAGATCCAGCACAAACTCCCTGCACGGAGCGTCTCCTTCAAACTTCATCATCCTCCAGCTGCAGGAACCACTCTTGCCTTGCATGTCATCACCGAATGTAAATAAATGTGAAGTTGAAACGTCCCTTAAAATAAAATGCAATTTAAAGCTCTAATTTTAAATGTAGGGAAACGTTCCAGATTTTACTTGGAATTTTTTTTTTTTTTTTTCCCAGTACTGCAAAGGAATTCGGAATATTTTCCCAACTCATATTTTAACGTTTGGGGACCTCGAAGAATTTTCCCTGGAGTACATGAAAATGTTCAAAGTGGCATCAACATGGCCTTCCAGGGAACTCCAACCCCTCTGGCATGGGATTCATAATAAATAATAAAATGATTTGGGCAGGAAGGAAGCTAAAAGATCATCTTCTTCAAACCCCCATGGACCTCCTGGTCATGAAACTTGCCCTGGGTCTCTTACAGCTTTGTTCAAGCAGTGATGCAGTTTGGATCAGAGCTACTTAGCTGAAAACCAGCCTGATTGTGCCTGCATGTGATGCAATCTCATTTCTGACTGCAGAGAGATACATTCTGTCACTTTTCGCTGGGAAGTTTTCGAGGTGTTTAAGACAGAAAACATTTGTGGGCAGATTTTTGAAGTGTACGCCCACAAAAGCCAAACTCTGTGAAACTTTCTATTTGTGGGGAGCACACTGATGTTAATTCATTTTTGCTTGTGTAAATTCTTGGTTTTGTGGAGAACGGTCCTGGGGTATGGATTTGAAACAGAATTTTTATATTTAAAAATATATATATGACTCTACAGCTCCATGGGTAAATGGGTAAATTCCCATAATTTATGGGTAAATTCCCCATAAATCCATATCCACTGGTGCACTCACTCAGAACATTCTGCTAGAGCAGCACGGAAAACCAAAGTCACTTTTGCCTGGCTCAGGAAGAGAAGCCTTGAGAGCTGCCAACATCTGCTTTCATCTTGCTGCTTCTTCTGGAAGTACCGAGGAGAGTGGGGGAAAGGCTGGGAGGATGAGGGTGTGATGTGGGAGCAGTCACAGCCATGGACCCCATGAAAAAACACGATCCTCTCTCAAAGTAATTCACGTTTATCCTCAGCGAGACTGAGTCATCCTCCCAGCGCAATATCCCCGGTCACCCCACGGATGGATCAGGGCTGTCAGAGCCGGGGCAGGGTCAGGCAGTAACAAGAAATGGCACCAGCAGGATTTTAGAACCTCCTGCCCCATTTCCCAGGACGAATGGGTGAAGGATGGCAGCAATAAGGAGAGAACAATCCCAATTTCCTGATTTAATCTGGCTTCACCTTGGGCACGCCCCAGCTCTGTGTCACCGCTGGCTTTCTCAGTGTGGCGGTTTCTGTACCGAGTCCGTGCCCTGCTTTCTTCCCTTTTGTCTCCCCATCCCAATGTCTTGCCTGGCTGATTTTGTGCTCAGCAGCAGCAGCAGCACGGCTGCTTTAAATGCTGGCAGCTGGCAACATTTTCCCTTGGAGCCAAAAAAACAAAGCGTCTGCTCTCCGAAGCCAGCCTGGGAAGGTTGGCTTTGCTGGTCCAAGCACAAATATTTCTGGCAGGGCAAGCTCGCTGCAAGTTTGGAGCTGATCTCACTCATTTCCTCAGCGCTAAGGAAATGCAAAGGGATTTGCAGTGAATTCTCCACAGCCTCATTTTTAAGGTGAGGATTGTTTAAGCAGAAGAGAACTCGAGTTCTCAAAAGCTCTGCAAAGTCACGAGGAGCTTCTGATGTCACAGTGGGATCAGGAGCTGTTCCATCATTGTCGGGGATGAGCCACTGACACAAAAGGGGTGGCACTGTTGGGCACTGTCCCTGTTTACATGGCTTCAACACTTGTGGAAGTTTGGAGTCATTCACTTCCTGAATGGCTCGCTTTAAATGGAAAACATGATGTTTTGGGAAAGACAAACACTCCAAGTCTTTATCCAGGTGAAGTAACCTCATCTTCACACCTCATTTTTGGAAAAGGTGTAAGGATTCAGGCATGTCCTGGGAACTGAATGCTTAACTCAATTAGACTCCACTGGAAAACCTGATTTAACCCCACACCTCACTTCAAATGTGTCCTTTGGCCAACTGGACTTCTGGACATTGCTTAAATTTTAACTGATGGTTGCATGCGTGGCCAAATCAAAATCCAAACGTTCAGCTGCAGGTTTTGGGCCAAATGGAGCCCAAACCCTGATTTCAACAACATCTGCCTTTGCACCAGCACTAGTCAGTTTGTAGAGCTCCAAGCACTTTGCAAAGATTTAAGCATTGATGCAGACTTCTCATGGGTGGGAAAAATGAGCTGCAAAAGGTTACCTGGAGTGGTCTTGGCAGGAATGAGGCAAGGAAAGAAGATTCAGCAGGTCTCAGAGTGCAGCTGGCTCTTGCTGAGGTGGGGTCTTTCTTGTGTCCAAATATCTCTCAGCCCTTTGTGACCACTGAGGTCAGCCCCTGAAATTTGGGTTGTAGGTCTGAACATTGAATTGAAGAGGCCACAAAACTCTTGGGAACCAGTGGAGGATCTAAAATCTGATCCCATTTCTGGGCTGGCAGTGGGTTATTAACAGCAAACAGAATCCCAATCCACTGGTTTAGTCCTGAGGTCACGCCAGTCTCAGGTACAGCAGGTGGGAGGAGGACTTGGGAATGTGTTTCACAGGTGTGGGTGGCTGAAGGACCAAAATTTGGGAAGTGATGCCGAAACAGGCGGGCGTGTTCTGGAAACTGTCTGCTCTGGATTCCCGCGAAGAGATGCCACGCTTTGGAACGTGTTCCTGCAGGCTGGCACCGACCTGAGCCAGCCTTGGCCGTGGCTGTGCTTGTGCTCCTGCTCTGAGCAGGCAGGTGGAGGTGGAAATCTCCGGCACAGCAGGAGATGGAGGTGGCGGGGCCAAGAAGGGCCTCAACAGAGACGTCTGTGTGAGTGTGGGTGACACAATCTCTCACCAAACTGGCCTGCAAAGGCACAGAAAACAGGAATAGAAACCCATCCCGTGACTCAGGCTGTGTCTGTGGGCTAAAGCTGCCGAGCTGCAGTGCCTGGGCTCGCTCTCTGAGTCTGTGTTGCTGCATTTAGAGGAGAAGAAGCCTTTGACAGCAGCAGGTGGGAGATGTTTCTCCGCTCACCACCGTTTGTTGTGATGCTCCTGTACGCTCTCCCCGTGGGAGCTCTGTCTTGGTCTTATGGCCATAAACATAATGTGGAATAACACTAATGAGGGCTTCCATGGCATATCCGTGGCCGTCCAAATCCGTGTGCCAGATCTCCTCATTTCCTCCAGGGTCCTGAGGCATTTCGTGCTCATCTTCAGCCTCTGCTCTCTCTGGAGTCTCTGGACATTTCAGTTATAATTACAGTACTGCTTAAAAGGCCTTCTGGCCCCCTCAGTTATGAATAAACCTGACCCTCTGGGAAGACTAAGTCCGGAATTTCAGAAGAAGGTCTTGAGGACAAGAGCTTTGGAAAAAGGAATAAAACCTCTCTGTCCCGTGGGAAATGCTGAAGCAGGGCAATCTCCAGCCAGGATGAAATCCACAGTCCTGGGAATTCTTTCCCTGAAGGGAAAATTCGACATTTCCTTTGCTTCAGTCTGATCAAAACGTCTTGTTTTGACATGGCACAGCAGCCTGGGACCACGACAGTCAGATCAATATGCTTCCAAGCCATCTAAGGGAGTGTGATCTTTTCCAGCTCCAAATTAAGCAGGAGTTAGTCCTTCCCCACATCTTGTTTCTGATTTTTGATCAGCAGTTCCACCTCTGGCGGCGTCCCCAGGAGCCCTCCCCGAGCGGTTCTCACCCCATTACCTGTGTCCTCACGGGTCAGCCTGTCCTCACATCCAAATTTCAGACAGCTGGGGATTTTCTCTACCCCTCAGATCCCCTGGTAATTGCTCCTGGGAGGATTTTGATCTTTGTGAAGCAAACCTGTTCTGCTTGCCCGGCCTTCCTCAGCCCCGTTACAAAGAGCCATTGTGGGCTCTGCCCGTTCCATGCCTCACACTCCCGGCTCTCATCAGCCTGGGGAGAGGCAGCTCTTGCCCACTTAGCCAGGAGATAAAGGCTGATTTGTGTGGAGTGGGAGGGAAGCATCGCCTGTGCCCTTGCCAGGTTTCATGGTACCCTCCTGGCTGGGCAGGGAAGTTTCCAGAGCTCCCCGGGATGGAGGAGGCTGCAGAGTGGGGAACCCCGCTCTCCCCTCCCCAAAGCTGCTGCCTTCCAGGGGGGTCAGGGTGAGGTGCCACAGCAAGGACTGCGCTCTCAGGGGTGAGGCCAGCCCCTCAGGGCCTGTGGATCCTGAGGAAAACATTCCTCCTCCCTGCCTTGCCTCACCTGGGCATGAAAAGCAAGGACCCCTCCCCTCCTTCCCTCCCAGCTCTGTTTGTGTTTTGGATTTTTTTGTCTCCCCCAGCCCCCCTTGGCTGTTTTTCCCGCACTGTGATGCTGTGAGTGGGTTCACAAACATCCCCTCCAGCTGGGCAAGCCCCAGCAGCTCCAAACTCCCGATTTGTCTGGGAGCTTTGGCTGTGGGGTGGGTATGGGCATCACGGAGCCAAAAAATGCAGTGGGGGCTGCTCCAGGTGGCTCCTTTATCAGTCCTGGGTTCAGCAGGGATCAGCACCCCGGTCTGAACACAGCAGGGAAAACCAGGCTGGTGTATGGCTGCAAAGAGCCTTTCTGCATCCTCTCCAGAGTGGCTTTTGGTGCCTGTTCCTGCCCAGTGTGAGCCTCCCACCTGTTAAATTGGCCAGTTACACCAGTCCCCCCACCCCTTTGGGACTGGGGAGAACCAGTTGTTGGATCGAGGTTCATTTTCTGTCTCCTGTGCCCTTCTCCCTCCACCAGAGGAGGAAGGTTGTGTGCATGGCTGGGTACCAAAACTCACCGAGAGGTCTGGCAACCCGGCATCCCCCAGTGTCACAGGGGACGGGTCGGTCGGGGTGAATCTGTCACTGGTGACACGGGATTTGCGTGCTAGGGGACAGCAGATTTCATCCCTGCCATCTCAGCTGCCTCCTCCAGTCCCTGCCATCAGCTGGGGGCACTGGGAAGGAAGGAAAAACCAAGAAAGCTGAAGCCCAGGCGCTCACGCATGGCTGGACAAGTCACATCTGGCTGATGGGGACAGCGGGGGCCCAGCCTTCCCTGGGTGACACAAGGCCACGTCCACGCCGAGCTGGGCCAGCCCTCACTCTCTGCTCCAGTCCTATGGGAGCTGCTAGACAGAAATACACAGAAATGCACCCTTCCAGGGGGGATCCAGCAGATGCTGAGCTCCTGGGGGATTACTGGAGTGCTGCCGTGGCGCCGGGGGCTCCGGGGGTAAGCGACTCCAACCAGCCGAGCAGAGCAATAACCCTGCAGAAAGGCAGTGCCCGCAGTGCTGCGCTGCTGCCAGGCCAGTGCACAGCTCAGGGTGAAGGGGAGAGGAGGGATGGCAGGCAGGACCTTTCCCAGGACCCCAAATCCCGTCTGCAGATCGCTGTGATCCGTGTTGGGATCCCTGCGGGGGAGCCTGGCCCGGCCTGGGCTGGGTGTGAGCAAAGCAGCAAGCGAGAAATAAATTGAGATTGGGCACAAAAGGAGCCAGGGTGTCATGGAGGAGGTGATGAAGAGCTTGTGGTGGGTGGGAAGCCTCAAAAGTCACACTGGGCAGTCGGGCTGTGTGGGGGCTGATGCACAGCGAGCTGGGCTTGTTAGTGGTGTCTCAGCCCTGCCTTGACCACAGCCACAGGTCCTGGCTTGAAGCCAGGGCTGGTTTGAGCCAGAAAAGAGTTTCTGCTTGCAAAATACCCAGTGGAGACACCCAAGAGGGAAGTTGGAGCGGCCTCGCAGCCAGCCCTGAGCATTGCTGCACTGGAGAGTTTCTCAGGGCATTGCCCATGCCCAGGACATGAAACCTTTTCTCACCCTGGCTTTGTAATTCTGTCCTCGGTGGACAATTGTCACCTTTGATCTTCTGGCTGCTTAAAGGTCTCCACAGTGCCCATGTCCTTTGCCCACTGACAGCGTAGCACTGGACTTCACCCCCAGGATGCTGCTGCCAGCACCAGGACAAACCTGGGCTTGTGCAAACAGCCAGAGGCACAGACCTTGCCGTGTCCCTTCCTGTGGTGCCACCGTCCAGGCTGTCCCTGGGCTGGTCACCCCCAGCCTGCCCAATGCCATCGTTGGCATGGCCACGGCCAGGGAAGGGGTGTGGGAAGACATCACCAGGCTGTGGAAAATAATTGGATTGTGGCTAATGTGGAACAGTCCCTGGAATTGTTTCCTGATGTTGAGTTGCTCCTGGCTGGGCTCAGAGGGAGAGAGAGCTCCAAGGCTGGTGGGGGATCTGGAGCTCATCTCAAAAGGGCAACACCGAGTGCTTTTGGTCAAGAAATTGAAGGTAGCTCTCGTGCCCTTGGTGCTGGGGGAAGAGAGAGCCTGTGTTATTTTGCCTCGGAGAGCTGGAGCAAACTTCTTCCAGTCCTGACTGGGTGGAAACAAAAATAAGTGGCAATGTGGGTCCTCCAAATAAACAGCACACATGTGCTGCCACAGCCGAGGGAGCATGTGTCTCTGATTTACATGCAGCCTGGGAAGTGCCACATCCGCCTTATGTTTGGAATATTTCAGCTCTCCAAGGCCTGAATTTAACCCCTGCCCTCTCCTCTCCCAGCAGAGCCTGCAGCATCTCTGCTGTTCTTTCTCCTGGAGTAGGCTTGCAAGAAGAGCTCGGTGCTGGAGGGAGCACAATGAGGCTGACGGAGTTTGTGCAGGGCTTGTCACGTTGCCCGGGCACGTCACGACAAAGATCCAAGAGAAGAGAAACCACAGAGGCCAGGAAAGACTTTCAAACCATCCCTGCTCTGCTCTGAGCTCTCTGGGTCACTGAATTTAAGGGCTGCTCCCACACACCAGAAGACCTCTGTGTTTGTTGGCTAAACCAGGGGAGCAGCCATGTGTAGACATGATTTAAGAGCCATTCCTCCTTCCAGCACGGAGCAGAACCCCTGGGTAGTGGGACATTGAAGGACATAGCCCAGGAGGGGGAAGTAAAGGCAGATATTGTTCTGAGCTTTTCCTCTGTGTGCTTCCAGAAAGGGCTTTGGCCTGGAAAAGGATGTCAGGACAGGAAGGATATTGAGTTGGCCTCAGTTCTCACACAAACAGCTGGAGTGACCTTTCTCTAGCAAAACACCAACCCTTGCAGGGTGGATTTGTTCCGAAAGGTGTCAGCTCTGGAAGAGTGAGGCTGTTCCATATGCTTGGGGTGGATAGACAAATAGATAGTAGACAGATAAACAGATAGGTTAGTAGGTTAGTTAGTTAGTTAGTTAGTTAGTTAGTTAATATGGGGTGTAGAGAAACAGAGACAGACCAATGCAGCCTCCCCAGGACCTTTAGCTGCCCTCGCTCACAGCCCAGGTTTTGTAGGTTTGGGTGCCTCTGGAAGGGCACTCCGTGTATCTTCACCCCGCTCCTGAGTGTGGCAGTGTTTGCACAGCGTTATTGGCTCTCAACTGCTCCTGGCCTCCTTCCCTCCCTGCACAGCTCCCTCACGGACGGGGAAACTGAGGCACGCAGCAGCAAAGCGTCTTCTGCAGGTGGCAGAACGCACGGGCAGCGAAGCCGGGCCTGGCAGAGCCGGAGGCCCAGCCCTCCATCGTCTCCCTTTGCTGTCTCGCCGGTTACGGTCTCCGTCACACTTCTAGGAAGATGTCACCGCCTCCCAAGGGTGCCAAACGCCCACCTTTGGGGAGCCTGCAGGGCGTGAGTCACGCAGGAAGAGCCCAGGGCTGCGAGGTGGGAGCTGGGCACTTTCCAGGAAAAGCTGGGTCGCAACCGCAGCAGCCATTTCCTTGCAGGCTCGAGCCCGTTATTCCCCTGCCAGGAACAACTGCTCTGCACATGCCGAGCCCTCCTGAGGAGGGGATTTGTCCCCACATGTCCCCCCACAGCAGATCTTCCCCTTTCCCACCCTCTGGGCTGCTCCTAAGAGCTCCTGGCTTGAGGGCAACCATGGGACCATCTCTGCCTCATGGCTCGTCTCACTCCTCCTGCACCTTCCCTGGATTAACAACCCTGCTCTGCATCACTGATCTGATCTTTTTTTAGTTGGTTTTAACCCAAACCAGGCACCATCCACAAGGAAAAGTCTACAGGCCCCGTTTGGAGATGTTTCCTGCAGGCCGAAACCTCTCTGAGGTGAAAAATTCATGGCTCCAGGCTCTTCCTACCAAAGAACCCTTTCTTTTTTTCTGGGCCCTTCCCACCCATTGCTCTAAGTGCAGTTTTTGGGGTGTTATTCTCACTTCTGGGCTGAGTTTATCCCCAGAACATCACAAGATTTGTAGAAAAATGGTGTTGGAAGAAGACGGTTTGAAGGCCGCTTTCGAGGGAGGTTGTTTTATTTCCTTTTAGCTGAGTTCTGTGGGGGTACAAATGTTAATTTGGGTAATTCCTCATCCCTCATGTCCAGGGGAGGTGAAACAAAGGGGAAAAAAAACCCAGCCCAGTTCTTGGAACACCATTAGATTGCATTGTTTTTCCTAGCTGGGCCTGTATCCGCAGGCCTAACCCAAGGAACGGTCGTGTTACTCCGAGCTTGGCTGCTGAGACACAGCCAAAACTGTCAGAAATACTCTGAGAACGCCAAAATCCAAGGAATATTCGCCAGCTGCATCCCCCTGGCCCAGCCCAGCTTTCTGTGAGAGATCCCCTTTGTTCCCAGGCCTCCCGACAGCCGTTGTGTGCGCTCCATAACCATCAAATGGAAGAGACGCTTTTAATGTAATTATAATTTAAGCATAAAATATGTCACTTCTGTAGGATTTTGTTGTCTGGTGCGTAATTACTTTATGGCACTATAAAAATATATTGCATTATGATGCCTTGCTGTGCTTTGCTCGAATAATTTATAGCACAGTAATAGTGTGGAACAATATTCCAGGCCATTGTATCCAATCTTGCATATAAATAAAACTGTGGAAAATAATGATCTTGGTTAAACGCTCATTTAATTATTCTGCAGCCTTGGCAAAGGGGTTTTTTTTATCCTGGTTTCATTCCCACATCCTCACCAGATTACATTCAAAACTATCTAGAGGGAGAGCTTTTAAAGCTCCCAGAAAATTAGAGCTACATATGGAATTTTTTATACATACTGCCATTTCCAAACAACTGGGGAAAAGAAGCGTTTGCTGCAGGGTGACTGGAATGGCAAAAAATTTCCAAAATTTCTTCCCAAGCAATATGCTGGAAATTTTTTCAGTCCAAGCCCACTGAAACATTTTGGTGGCCTAAAAAAACCAACCCCCTTCCTTCTGCTTTTGAGGTTCTCAATATTTTTATGCCCTTGAGACAGAACTTTAGTGACTTTTTGAAGCAAGACATCGATTCAAAAAAACCCAACCCCCTCCTTGCCTTAAAAACGAGGAACTGAAACGTTACTCTCTCTTCTCAGCATCTCTTCCTGGGCATCTGCTTCGACCACAAATGGTAAAATATTTCCCACCTGCCCATCCTCACCCCATCCCTGAGCTCCTGCCCAGATTATCCTGCCAGGAATCCCATCCCATCCTGGGATCATTGCTTGTTTTGGGGCCCTCACTCAGATTTGATCAGTGGAGGTTGCTGAGTGTCCCCAGAGGGTTGGGCCCCCCACAGGAAAGAGTCACCTCCACTAAAACCATTTCATTTATATTTTGATGTTATATTTAGCAACCCAACTGTGAGTGGAGTAGGGGAGAAACGTCAGGCAGGAGAACCCCAGGCAAAGCAAGACTCACTGGCAGAGGGTAAAACTGAATTTATGGCTCACGAAGGACTGGGAGGACTCACTGATATTGCAGAGCCTCGCTGGGAGGAAGCAGTGACAATTTTCCTTTTAATCTCCATGTTTCCCTCCATGTGTGCACGTGAAGCCTCATGGAGATGCCCTCCCTCACCCATCAGGATCTTCCCCACGAGGTCTCTCCCTTGCCTTCTTCATCCTCTTCCTCCTGGAGCTGGGGCAAGGATCTAAAAATAGTGGTGGGCCCTGTATATGCATCTTCAGCAAAGAGACTCATAAATGCAGCCAGGACTGAAAATCAATTCTTTAAAGCTGAAATCAATAACAATAACTAATATTAATAGTGATTATCCTTTCTTTATTGCACTTTGCAGTTGGAAATGAATTGTTTTCAAGGATTAGCGGCAGCTGAACTCTGTAATGCAATGTAAGACTGAAGATTTACTATGAAAACAGAGCTTATGAGGAAAGACCCATTACTGCTGATGGAATACACTTTGGAAAAAAACCCTGGCTGCTGCCGAGCACACGGAGCCTCAACCCGCAGTCAGCAGTGGGTTGAGATTCCTGGCAGGAGACAGGGATTTTTGGGCTCTAACCCCGTCTGGTTTTCTCTCAGTCTGACTTCTTCAGTTCCCAGACATCCCAAATGCATTTTCATTTTTTTTTGAGTATCTTTTATCTGAAGCAGCTTCAGACATGCAAAACTTGGGGGGAGAGAAGAGGAAGAAAGGGAAGTGTGCTAAGCCACTCACACATACATTTATATATTTATCTGAGTCAGCCATACCTATATGAGACAGCAGCGTCTAGAGCGATCTGCTCTGCGTGTCAGACTTTCCAAAAAGCGCAGCAGATCAGGTGAGCACTTCAGGAAAGTCTGGTCTCCAGCATCCCCGTGGGAGTCCCCCCCGTGCTGCAGCACTTCTGCAAACTCCCTGCTCTGACAATCTGGTTTCAGGGCTGTGTGAAACTCCTCTCTCAGAGGAAGGGCAGGCACCAGGCTCCGTTCTCACGTCTCTTCCTCTGCTGTGGGCCAGCCCTAACCCTGCTCCTTCCCTCTGTCTCCTTTCCCTACAGCTGATGGATATTTCAGACACTGGGAGTAGATTTTGATTGATTTGAGTTTCTTTGCCTGAAGAGCAGGAGCATTTTTCATGGTCATGGTGTTCAAACTATGCTCGACCCTAATTTTTCCTTGGAGAAGGCAATGTCTGCTCTGGGGCCACGGAATGACTGGAGCTGGGTGGGGAGATGGGGCTTCACCCAGTTTGTGGGCACTGGGGATGGAGTGTGGCACCTGTCAGTGTGGGAATTCCCAGCAAGGTAACCCATCCACAGCATTCCTGTCATCCCAGCCTGGAGAAGGTGGAATAATCCAACCCAATCTTGAAGGTGGAGGAACCCACCCATCACACTGACGTGGATTTTCACAGGGGGATATTTGTGCTTACCAAACGTGGACCTAAAGTTTTCCTACAAGCGCCTTGCTCCAGGCCTGGCGTTTCCTCAACCACAAAATCCAGAGGGATGGACTTGAGGATGACACAGAAGTTCAGAAAAACACAGTGAATAATTCCTGCCTCTGTTGGTGTTGATGGCAAAGCTCCCATGTTGCTCAGGTACAGTGGGATTTTCCCACTTGGGCTGACACCTCCTCCTCCACCATCCACGATCTTGGGGCCACTTGGATGAGAAGCTGCTGAACCTTTGATTTTGGGTTGTTTACTCACTTTTCTTGGAACACTGTAAAGTTTTTTCCTCTGAGCTCCATGGGCAGAGCAAAAGGCTTCTGCAAACAGCCACAGGTCAGCCAGCCTGAGCGCCTGATCCTGTCGTGTTATTGATCCCTGGGGGAAGGGGAGGGACACTTTTCACCTGGCAAGGTTACTTTATATTTATTTTAAAACCAGCCTCTTCTCCAGAAATAAAATTGGACTCTCTCCTCCGTTTTTCTCTGCCGTTTCAGTTCATGGTTGCCTTCCAATTTTAGAAAGGTTTTCTTTAGATTTAGCCTAATGCTTTTGGGTTTCAATCAGTAAATAGACTTCAGTGGTCACCTCATTCTGGAAACTGGAGGAATAACCACATCCAAAACGAAGGTAACTGTGGGGAGGCCCCTGTGGTTGCCCAGAGAAGCTGTGGCTGCCCCTGGATCCTTGCAAGTGTCCAGGGCCAGGCTGGATGTGACTTGGAGCAACCTGGCAGGGGGTTGGAATGAGACCTTTCAGGTCCCTTCCAACTCAAACCGGTCTGGGATTCTGTGAACAGGGGCAGCTCAACATTTTGCCCAAAAATTGTTATTCTTCCCTCACTTCCCTCAACTCTCTCTCCTTTCCACTGAGTCCCTTCAGGCTCCCTTCCCTTGGTGCCACCCTGCAAGGATTTATTGGTGTTTCACTGCTCCTGGCATGTGGTGTGCAGATGTCTCCAGACTGGCTCAGCTTTGAACTTGCTCGAACAATTTGATTTTTTTCAGTGGTGCATCATTGCTAATTTCCTCCGACTCATCCTCCGAGGGCGGGAGTCTGGAAAACAGCTTCTTTTTCCCAGCTCAGAGTAAAAAAAAAAAAACACCCTCCTGGGATTTTGGCAAAGCAGGGTGGTGGCTGTACTGACCACCTCCAAAAAGACCTAAAAAACGGTGGCCTGTGCAGATGGGAGAGCAGCAAGGCTGGAGATTCATCCTTCTTGAGGGAGTCCAGCTCGGAGGAAAGACTTATTCCTACTGGGATGGGTAATAAAGAAGGTGGATGTGCTGAGCAGGGCAGCTGGGACTGTCCCCTTCCAGTGTGGCATCTGCTGGGTACCAGCATCATAGTTTCCCCATGAGTGTGTGAGGACATGAGTCATACTGTAAGACAGGGTAAACTCTCTTCCAGCACATGCTGGACCAGATATTTTACAGATCTCAAATCCATGAACCATCTCACTCCCGACAGGCAGAGTGGGATTTACGAACAGGAGCCACAGCCAGAGCTTTTTAACATGGGATTTTTAAACTTCTGCACCCTGAGGGTGTCAATGCTCCTGGAGATGGAACCTCCTGAGATCTGGGATGCAGAGCAGGAAGCAGCAGCCCCAGGTTTCAGAAAGGAAGTGGTTGGTGATTTATTCTTTTCACAGACCTGGGTCTTCCTCCTGGCTGCTGTGCCCTGCTGTCCCTGGAGCCAACAAGGAGGGAGAAGCAGGGAACAAGAAGACATGGGGACGGAGAGAAACAAGGGGAAAATGAAATAACACGGGGATTGAGCTGTGCAAAGGTTAAGGAGCTGAACTTATTTAACTCCTGTTAGTTTATTTATTGTCCCCGAGTTATATTTGGGACAGCCACTGAGCAGATTAGCATGGGATTGCTGGGTAGATTTAGAGAGTTGCAGGGTTTTTCTGGCTCAGTATGCACGGGGCCATGTGTCCCTGTGTGTGCACATGTGTGCCTTGCTCCCACTTCTCACCCAGCCATCCCTTCCCACTCCTGTGCTGGATAAATGTGAGCACTCATCTGCACAGTCCTGGGCAGAGAAGGGGAGAAATCTCCTCGCTCATTAGCTCAGTGCCTGAATTTACGCAGGGTACAACACATGCTCTTTATTATACCATGAAAGCAGTGGGTTATAATTCCTCTGTCCTCAGGAACAGGGCCACCAGCTGCAATAAAAATACATATATATATATGTATATGTATATAAAATGTCCCCTCCCACATGTGTGTCACGGGGATGGATGGGAGAGCTGGAGCTGGGGAGGGCTGCATGGGGATGACTCAGGAGCCGTGGCCTTGCTGGCTGCCCGGCAATCCCAGTAGCAGTGGGAAGGACAGGCTGGTGGCAAAGGGCCCAGCAGAGAGCCAAGGTCCTTTCCAAGCCTGGCTGCAGGCTGGTTGCACTCCCCAGCTTCCTCTGCTTCCCCTGTGGGGTGGGTTCAGAGGCTGGTTTTGGGGTGACTCTCACAGACCCACCCAAAGATTGGGGTCCAGCCCCATCCCTGCCCCATCAGGCAGCAGGAGCAGAGCCCAGGCTGGGGCTGGCAGCAGAACTTCCAAGTGGGCTGGATGTGGTGGATGAGGAGTGAGGTGCCTTAGTCAGATGTCTTGGCTAATATCTCCTATTGCATCAGTTTCTTTTCTTTCTCTGTCTCTGTAAAAGAGCCACAAAAAACAATGAGTAATTTTTCTGCGGAATATTCATCTTTGAAAAGCCAGGCCCAGGGCTCCAGCCCTTCCAGCGTGTTGTTTTTCTCCCCTTGAGTTTGAGAGTGTGTCTGGCCTGCAAACCCAGTTGGGAAAATTCTGACTTGGGAAGGGAAGAGTGCAGAAGAAGTGGGATGAGAGATTTCCCTGAGGATGCCAGGTCTGGAGCAGGTGGAAGAAGAAGAAAAGAATTTAAAAAAGGCCACACTGAGGAGAGCACTTGTCCTGTCCATCTGACAACCACGATGGGTCTCACCATTGTCTAGGGCAGCAGACATAAAATCCCAGAAGGGTTTGGGTTGGAAGAAACCTTAAAGCTGATCCCATTCCACCCCCTGCCACGGGCAGGGACACCTCCCACCATCCCAGGTTGCTCCAAGCCCCGTCCAACCTTGCCTGGGACACTCCCAGGGGCAGCCACAGCTTCTGTGGGCAAAAACTTCTCCAAGAGCAGCCCCAAAACCGCGAGTGTTTACAAGAATGGAAACACACCTCAGAGCAGCATAAAGGCAGCAGTGTGAAGGGCCGTGGTTGAATTTCAGCTTGAAAGAAAGTCCAAACCACAGTGCTGGAGCCAGGTATTAACCTCGCTGGAAAAATCTGTTTGCTTCCTCCTAGCACGGTGCCACCAGCTTTACTGCAAACACACACAGAGGGAGAACGACTTTTTATGGGTATAACAAAAGCCACCAGCCGTTTATTTTGTTTATGGAGGGGATGGATAATTGACAGGTGGCTGTCTGAAGGAGATGAAGCCCTCCAGCTAAACACTGAAGCTCCAGCAAGGCTGCAAACAGCAGAGAAATGGCTCCAGAGGTGACAGAATTGTTACTTTTAAGGCTGCAAGATATATAAGAGAACAGGGCTGATCCGCACTTCAGAACGATCTTACCTGAGCAGCGAGCTAAATAAACCTGGTGATTTCACACCAGTGTCTGCAGCACCTTCCACTGAGCTTAAATTAATGAGTGCTGGTGCCTCTTAAAGGGTCTTGCAAGCCCAGAGGATCCAGGTCCCCATTTTAGGGCTTGAAGTCACCCCATGCTGGGACAGGAGTGGGAAGACGGGCAGCACTGGGCTGTGCAGTGATCCTGGCAGTGATCCTGTCAGTTTGTCCTTCAGCAAAGCAAACTTTCCCAGAATCACAGCACAGCCTGAGTTGGAAGGGACATACAAGGAGCATCAAAGTCCAGTTTTGTGGTTGCTGGGGAGGCAAGCAGAGAGAGGGACATCTTTTCTGGGACCTGTGTGCTGGTCTGGGTGCTCCTCTCGTGTCCCACAAGTTGCAGATATCAACTTTTGCTTATTTTGGGTAGGTTTTTAAATATTTTTTCCTCTTTTGGAACCACCCAGCCTAGGACTTGGAAGCCAACAAATCTCTTCCAGGCCTGGCCCTCGTGCCCCTGGATGGATCTGTGCCTATTTCTAAGACATTCAGCACTATCTGCTCCTGACTTTTCTGAACAAAAACAGAAGCTTAAACATTAACCCCCGCCCATGACACCACCACAACAGTTTGCTACTCCTTTCTCACACCAGAGATTTCCCTGCGTTTCTTAATTTACCTCCAACTTTTTTTTTCCCTTATTTTATTTTTTTTTCCCTGTTTCCTCGAGCTTTTCCCCCCCCTGCAGGGCAGGGGAACGTTTACGATGTAGAATTACCGAGGCTGTTCCCGCTCTGGTGATTCAGTGTCAGGCTGGGAGCGAGGGAACCGGAGCCTGTTACCCGGATCCCTGGGCTTTTCCCACCTTCACGGGGCTCTGCAGCAAATCAAAGTGCAACCAAACAGCTTTGCATCATTTGTTCGAGGAGTCCTGGGCCCTGCACGTTATCTCCAGGGCAGGGTATGTGCTCTAATAAAAGATGGCTTTATTGCCAGCTGCAACAAAGCCAAGGATTCAGGCACATATTGCCTGGTGGGTTCATTGTAAACTCCCTTTTATGACCCTTCCAGTTTATTGCTAATAGAGATTTACAGTGGGAAGAAGGGGCCGTGTGCTGTAATTAATACTGTTATTGGCCTGGGTGGGTTCCATGCAATGAGCGTTTGGTGTTTGCCCTTCGTTACCAGCCCTGCAAATGGCACAGGGGACAGGCTGCAGGGCTGGTGGGACTGGTGGGACTGGTGAGGCTGGTGGGACTGGTGGGACTGGTGGGACTGGTGGGACTGGTGGTACTGGTGCCTTGCTGGGAGGCAGCTGGACCAAAGTCCTTCTCCATTCAGAGGGAATGTCCACCTCAGCCATCACGAGACACCACCTCAGCTTTCCTCACTGGTGGAAAACCATTCCTGTTCCAGGTGATTTTCCCTCTCCAACAAATAATTTTTTTTTTTCACATGGAGGGCAAAGGGAAGGAGGTGGATTCTTTCCAATGGTTTCAGGTATTCCTGGATGTGGGAATAATTTACAAGCTGGACACGCAGAAGTCACCAACCCTCCCCTGGGTCCCTTTTTGATGGGGCTTGTTTTAATCACTCAAGGGACAGGAACATCAGACACTGTGGTGGGGCTATGCCAAAAAATATCCCACACCTGCTGTGTGCTGAGCTGAGGCCATTGACTGAATGCTGTTGTTGCTCCCTGCCCACCTCCAGCCTCTGGAACTCTTCTGAGCCAAACTCCAGTGCTGCCACCACTGGGGACACTGGAAGTGGCTCCATTAATATCAACCTGGTTTCTCTCACTCTCTGCTCCGCTGTAACCAAACCTCAAACGAGGCAAATTTCACGTGGCTGCAGCTTTTTGCAGTGAATGTCTCACGTCGCTCAGCCTGGCAATGAAAAAGCCAAGAACCGGGGCGAGAACAGCCCTGCAGTCAGCTCCTTCCAGCCCCAGCTGCCTTTGCGAAGCCAAAATTGTGTCAGTCTCCAGAAGCTGCAGCAGAAGTTAAACATTAAGTGGTTGGAGGTGGCTGGAAACTTCCGTGGGCTCTGACTGATCAGAGGTCAAGGATAAAGTCATTGAGAGCGTCCTTCATCTCAGGCAACTGCCATGAAAGCGGCCAAGCCCAGAGAGAGAGACCAGCACCATGAACCCTACCCCACATAACTGCTCCGCTGGGCAGGCCCCTCTCATCCTCCCAGGAGCAGGGAAAATGCTGTCAGCGATGTTCACAAACACTGGAGGGATTTAGGGGATTGACTGGTGGGCCAGGTGGGAGGGAACATCGAGCTCACGATGCTGAAGAGCCGCACTTGGCTTTGTAAACCTCCAGGCAACTCGGGCAGCGATTTCAGTCCTGAGCACACAAGTCGAGTGTTTTTGTGATTATTTGCTTGAATTTCCACTCCAGGAATTTCCTGCTAAAGGAGAAAAAAGAGAGACATCGAGGGGCGAAAAAATCTGGGGGGAATTCTTTGGGAATTGGGTACCAAGCTGCCTTTGGGGGTCTGAGCAAGGACAGGGCAGCCGTCGCTCCCAGCGAGGTTTGTGGTGGAGCTCACTTGTGTTTTTAGAGAAGGAGCTAAAAGACACCAGGCTCCTTCTCACCACTTCTATTAATATTCAAGCTAATTAACTTCACTGAGAGCTGGAGGAAATTGAATCTCAAGAAGAACCTAAGCTCTGCTTTAGATTTTAAGCCGTTTGGATCCTTTGATTCGAAGCTTGCGCTTTTATTATTATTGTTTTTCTAAACCTCCTTTTATTTTATTATTTTTTCCCTGCAAACACCTGGCTCGTTCTAGGGGCGATAGAAGAGTAATAAATGATTCTTATTAATTGGCCATCAGCAGCCAGAGAGCAGCAGGCTCCCAGCTGAACAGAGCACATTTATGGGGGAATTTGAGACAGGTTTGGGGGTCCCCAGCAATGTGGGGGGCTCTTGGCTGGGCACTGAGAATGGGGTCAGCCCAAATGGCTGAGGTAAGGGGGCTTTTGGGAGGCTAAATTAAAAAAAAAAGCTGAAAAAAAGAGGAAGCTTTTACAAGCCAGAGCTTAAAGACATGCCCTCCCTCTCTGCCCGTTTATTAAGTAATAATGAAACACTTTTGTCAAAGCTTAGGCACCAAATTTCTGACACCAGATGAGCTCTAAAGCTAATCAGGGGCTGGAAAAATGGGAATATAATTAAGGCTGCTGACAGCCCTGTGTCATTAACCTCCCAGCTCTTAGGTGCCACACTGAACCACATCTGCAGCAGATTCTGTATTACAGGCGGTTGGTTTGAGCTGTGGAAATGAATTTGGCTTTTAATGGCCCCGTGATGGCTCTGGGGCTGTGGCACAGGGGAGGGGGGTGATGGCCTGTGCTGGGTCCAGCTCGGCTCTCCCCCCCCCGTTCCTCAGTGGTAAACAACCAAAGGCTCTCCTCATCCAGAGAAAATGAGGTTTTTCTGGGTAAAGGTTCAGGCTGGGGCAGTTCTGCTCCGTCCTTGTAATTAATTATTATCATTATTAGCAGCGTGGGTGTCTGCTCTGCCCTGGTGAAGGGATTCCTGCCCGAGTGCCGCTGTGGATCTGATCCTGTGCAGTAACCCTGCAGGGCTGATACCCGAACCACCTCCCTGCTCCGTGACTCAGTTCCCCACCGTGCCGAGGAGCTGATAATCTTGGCATCTTTGGGAGGAGGTTTGCAGTTTGTCAATGCAACCCTGTCCATACCTCTCATAATTATGTCACTGAAGGAGGCTGTGACAGGGTCTGGAATCCATTTAGAGCACAGCTCTGCCATGAGCAGCACTGGTGGCGAAGCAAAGCTTTGCTTATTTTTTATTTTTTAGGGTTATGTAAGTTTTCCCTTTTTTTAATTTTTTTTTTTTCCCTCCCCAGGATTTCACCGCTCTGAAGGTTAAAAAGAGGGAAGCAGCTGTTCCCACGCCTCAGCGGCACAAACACCTCGAGCCTTCAAACGCTCCTGAGAGGAATCAGTGGGACAGCAGCGAGGGAAGCGCTTGGGCTGCTGCCAAAATTACGCCGGCAGCAAGCCTCGAACGGAGCCTCTTATCTGGGGAATCTCGGAGCGCGCTGGAGCGGTTTCGCAAGGCATGTGTCACAGACAGGTACCCTGGGACACGGAAAGGGGAAAAGCATTCGCCTGGGCAGGAAGGCGGCTGCGTCACCGCCAGGAATAGCAGCACCCCGGCGTCCCGTGACCCAGCTCTGCCGCTCAAAAAAATGAGATAACGCTCCCAAGTGCCAGCTGAGCAGCCTGGGGGACAGCGCGACGGCAGAGCCCGGACCCCTGCGAGCGCTGCCCGTGGGGTGGGCAGTGCGCTCCAGCACGGGGAAAAGGCTCTCGGCTCTCCCTCCGTATGAAAAACACCTATGGGAGCTGATGGACGGAATAATCCCGGAGCTGACGGAGCTCGGGTGTGATGTGCCGCTCGTTCCTTCATCCTCCGCTGTCCCCCCGTGGTGGCACCTGCCGCCCCAGCCTCTCTAAGTGCGTCTCGCACTTTCCCCGCAGCGTTCTCGGTTTCTGGGGGGTGTAAGACTTCGAGCCTCGGACAACAGCAAAACCAGTCAATTACGTTTGCACCCTGTCTGCCTTGAAAGCCCCGGAGTGTGCCTGGTGCCACCGCAGCCGGGGGAACGCGGGAGCTCACGACAAATTCCAAACAAAAGCACCATTATCCATATGGGACCTCGTGAGTGCTTCGCATACTCCAGCAATTCCAAGCACTCCGTGCATGGTTCTTACTCGGTTTTAACTCTATTTCTTTGAGATGCAAATCAGAGGGATTATATTCAGAGGCTGCATCAGAAAGTCTTTAATCCAAATGGGCTATAAGATTTATTTAGAAGAGCCGAATGTCTTGTCTGGGACAGAAGCAACCGAGCTGAACTGAAACAGATGGACATAAAGGAAATTAAGCAACTCTAATGGTCTTAGCCAGAGTTTGAAAGTATTTGGTCTTCCTAAAGCTCGAGCTCCTGGAAGCACGTGATGGGACGGGAAGCTCAGGTTTCACTTAAAAACAGCCTTTGCAGTTCACTGAGAAAAACAATAACCATGTTTTCATTCCTCCTGTGGACAGAACGAGGGCTGCCTTCCAAATCCTGGCTCCTTGGGCTCGTGTCGTCAGAGGAAAATGCATTGAAGGGGAGTTTTGGAGTCCCCATTTTTACAGCAATGCTGTCATTTCAGCAGCCTGGATTCAGGGAAACCTGATGCTGGCAAGAGAGATCCCAGGTTTAGTAAAATAGGGAAAATCCACCCCCTGAGTCTGCTGAGGGTTTGTCCCTTGGAATGTTCTGCTGTTTGTGGTGGTGATTTTTAGGGCTCACCTAAGGCTGGGGTTTAAGCAGGACACCAGCACTGCCAAGGTCACCTCCAGCAGTGCTGGAAGCAGCAAACCCAGAGTGCACATCTTGGATGCTGATAAACCACTGGGCTGGAAACCTGGAGAGCTCAGGCTGTCCCCCAGGATCCCGCGTGTCTCCTCCTCTGCTGAGGTCAGGAGATTTTCAGCTGGCAGAATCGCCTTCCCTGGAATGTTTGGCCCTGGAGAGTCTGCACAGACGGCAGAACAGATATGAGGACACACTCCCTGCCATCCCATCAGGGCATTTCTGGTGGTAAAGATGGTTTCTCTTGGGGAGGAAAGTTGAGGTTTGAGTTGGTTCTACCACCTGCAGCTTTTAGGTGCTAAATAATGACAAGGCTGAATTCTTTATGCTTCCTGAGGCTCTTTTTCACTGCCCAGTGGTCAAGGAGATCCCACAGACAGTCTCAACCAGGGAAATGCTTTTGCAGCTGAAACTCCCTGAAAAAAACTGGGAGAAGTCTTTCTACTCTGAACCCAAATCCATTCCCTGCTTGGCTGTCCCAGGGAAGCATCCAAAGCAAGTACATTTCATGTGTTTGTGCATTTGCCATCCTTCACCCCACTGCATTTGCAAGTGGATTGAATAAAAGGTGAGAGAATTGGGCACAAGGGGAGGGAGGGAGTGTGAGAAGGAGCTCATCCATTACCATGCCGTGCACAATGCAGGAGGTCTTGGCCTCCTGGTTTGAGTGCTTATTCCCCATAAAATACATCTGAGACAAATCAATACGAGAAGCATGCCAGAACTTAAATCAAAGCCCAAGGAAGCGGCGCTTGGCGGATGGAACGACCTTGCAGAGAGCTGTCAAAACCGAGGCCCCAGCCCTGCTGAGCACAGAACCTGCCAGGAAAAAAAACCAAAACCCTGCAGTGAGGACTTGAGGCTGGCATGTGCTGCCTTGGCATGGCTTTCACTCGGATCTCTGCGGTGGGAAGCACATGGGTGAGAGAGGCTGGTTGTGAGCTGGATAAACGGCATGAGGGCAAAGTGCCAGGAGGCTCCTGGGGCAGCCAGGAGAGCTGATGTGCTCTGTGCTGCCCCTCTGGGCTCCTCAAGTACCTCAGAGAGAGCAAGGCAGGGGTGGAAGCCGGCTTGGAGATATAGAGAATGGTCCCCACAACCTTGGCCAGGCGTGACCTTGGTGCCTGGGATCCCAGAGTGACACCTAAATTATTTTTACTTTTAACCCAAGAACCAACAACCCGTGGCCCACAATGTGGGCTTTTCTATCCAATTACAAAATACCACCCAGACCCATGAAGAAGAAGGTGAAAATGACACTCAGCCCTAAAACCTTCATCTTGCTTTATATATATTACTATATTCTAAACCCTTAAACTCCAAGTTTTCCACCCTGTGATATCACACGCTCCTATTCAAACCACACACCCACAATCCCAGTGCTGTCACTCAATTTTGGGAGCCTTCTCCACGGCCTCAGGTCAAACGCAGTGTTTGCTTGGGGGTCAGTGCCTGCCAGCACAGAAAGTCTAAAATTCTCAATGAACAGAGCTCCAACACCAGAGCAGGCATCCAACTCCACCAGCTCCATGTCCTGCTGAGCTCAGCAGAGGATGGAGGGCTGTGTCCAGCATCCAGGTCCCCTCCTGCCCCTCCCATCGGGATCAGCCACCTCCCCAGGCAGGTGCCTGACCTTGGTGGCGGGTCACAGCGCCGTGCCACAGACGCCATAAATCTGCAAAGGTTTGCTGCAGCCAGGCTCCACCTCTGCAGACCGCGGGGCGCATGTTCCCATGCTGGGAAATCTGACCCCTCGGTAGCCTGAGAGACAGGAGAAGCCTGGGTTTGGTGTTTTGAATAAGTGGCTTTTTATCTGAAATCCCTTTGGGAGCATGAGCTCAGTAACCAATGAAATTATATCTGTTGTTTCAAGCAGTGAAGAAAACTTGGCTTGATGTTTATTGAGATTTATGGCTTCCCTTGAGCTTAATTGTCTTTGGGAGCCCTGGATCTTTTTAACGGTTCAGCTAAGTGGTACTAAGAAGGATGGTAATGGTTTGAGCAGTCTGCCCCCTTAGCATATCTCTTTCTCTCACACGATTTGCTGATATTTGGGAAATATAGCCGATACCCTTCCCTCCTGAGGTCACAGCTCTTCACTGGTGTGAAACTTCAAGAGGCTGAACCAGGTGTGAAAAGCTCCCGGTGAGTGTTTGCTCGGCGAGGTGCTGACTTCCATCAGCAGGGCTTCGGGGAACAGGGGAGGAGGAGGAGGACGGGTCTGTGCCCCCACTGGGGAGGGTCACCTGGTCCCCCGGCTTTGTCACCCCCTCCTGGATGCTGGGATTTGTCTTCCTTGATCTTCCTGGTCTCCATCAACCTGGTTGGGTGTAGATGCTTCTCTGGTCCTGAGCCGTGGTGGCTTTTGCATTCCCTCTGCTGGGGAGCTCTGGGCTGACTGCAGTTTAAGCTGCTCCTACCTAAACACAGCCCAGCATCATCTCCTGAGCATCCAAGAGCTCATCCACAGGCAACCACTGGATTTGGGTGTTGCGATCAGCCTATGGAATTGCCAGAAGGAGAACACTACTCCTTTCTGCTCCTTGCACTGGTTTGAACTGGGAAGGGCCCATTTGGGCTGCAGGGAAGGATTCTCCTGCCCAGTGCTCACCCCACAGAGACACAGCTCGGTGCTGCCCAGCTGTGGTTGGTCCCTCAGCAGAGCATCCTCAGCTCCAGAGGGCTCTGACGAGGGGCTTGTCACTGGGAGGGAAACATCGCCCTTCACACGTCATTATTCCTCACCTCTGGAGCTTTTTCATCCCTTATCGGGGTGACCCCGAGGGTTTGTTATCTCTCCCCAGCCATCCACCAGAGCCTGTCAGCGTGGGGAATGACCTTCACCTCTTTCCTCACCTCCCCAAGACGCTGTGGTCACTCGGCCGGGCACTGGTGGCCGTGGCGGCTGCGGGGACGATGCGGCCGAGGTAATTACAACAGCTCGTTATGGTTCAGCAGGCACCTTCATTAATAAACCTCAGGTTTCAGAAGTGCCTGGCTCGGCCATTGGACACCACATCTGGCTGGAGCTCTGCGGCGTGTCTAAGCTTTCAGCTCATCTCCCCCCCGCCTAAGCGGTTTAGGACGGGCAGTAAACAAAGTCTGTTTTGTTGGGTTTTGCGTGCTTTAAGGCAAAGAAAGCAAACACAGGCTGGGCTAATCTCCTCTGCGCAGAGCTGGGGGCTGACAGCTCCTTCCTGGGTCATGCCAGTGGGATTTTTATCTCTGCTCTGGCTCAAACAAGGAGCGTGGGGACGTTCTGCCTCCCCTGCGTGTGCGGTGCTGGCTCGTGGCGCTCGTCAGGGTGTTGTTACTCCCTTGTGGAACCCCTAAATTAAATGGAGTTTAGATGATCATGCTGGATGTGGGGGTATCTCGGACTGTGTTCTCTCTCCGAATAACTTTTGGAGCCGTGAGCTTCCTGTCTTTTTAGGGCAAAACCCCTAAAGAAGTTCCACTCTGAGGGAACAGAAAAGTCACGAGTGAGTGACATTAACGCGTGGCCCTTGCAGAGATGCAGGATTCAGGCCAGGGATTGCTCTGCCCACACATCTTCAAAGCTTGGCTCAGCAGTTGGGATGGGCTCTGCGGGGTGGCTGTGGGGTTGGAGCTCCTTCCGTGCACCTGGGTGACCAAACCAGCCTTCAGCCCACGACACCTCGCAGGGTTTGAGCGTTTTTCCGTGGCCCAGCCTGCCGTGTGGGAGGATGAAGTGCCACAGTGCGGGGAAGGATGGGGCTGAACTCCACGGGGGTGTGAGGACAGGAGATGGGGTGAGGAGATGAGTTGGGGGATCAAAGGGTGTGGGGAGACAAACCTCCAACCAAGCCACACCCGTCCATAAAACATCCCCTCGAACAACCCACGTCCTGCCAGAGCTGGAGACGAGTGAACAGGGCATGGAGTGAGCAGGGACCACCTGTGCATTTCCCAGGTGCTGAGGGCGCTTCCCCACCCTGAGGATTTGAGCAGGAGTGGCAGCTCTGGCTGGGGGGTGCTGCTGAACTCGCTGGTGGATTTGCCATGAGGTTTGTGAAAGCCCTGAACAAAGACCACACACGGGAGGCTCAGGAGAGAGATGTGTCTTAGACCTCGAGGGTAAGAGGCAAAAATGCCTCTGTGCCTGACTCACCTGCTGTGTGCTAACACTGACTCATAATTACTGATTTCGATTCAGACAAAAGATTTATCTGCACTGAAACATATGGAAAATGCTAATGTAACCTGGTAGTGGAAAGAGGAGGCTGGGCCCTGTGCAAGGCTTGGGCAGTGCCCGATGGACTGGGACCAGCTCCCCCACCCCGATTTTTGTGTGGCTGGGATGAGTCCCCAAAGCTGGAGAGAGTCTGATCCCCCTCATCCCTGCCCACTCCGGAGAGAATTTTGCTGGCAAAAGGTGAGTTTTGCAGCAAGGACCATTTCTCTGCAGGCTGGGCGGGTCCCAGCTCAGTTTCCCTCAGCTCTGGGGACATCCTGCTGTCCCAGGAGCTGAGCCTGGCCCTTTTCCCTGCAGCCCCCTTGCAGGAAGGCAGCTGTGGGGATGAAGATGTCTGGCAGGCGGCGGCACATCGGCCCTGGCAGTGTGTTTGCACGGTACCTGCACCCCGGCACAATGTGCGCGGCACAGCGCGCCCGTCACGGCCGGCACGCTCCAAAAGCCTCTCAGGGAAAGGCACGAGCGGCCACAACCCCCAGGAGAGGGCTGGATTAAACCCAGAGCAGAGGCAGGGCTTTGTCCCAGGGCTGCAAGCTCCCAGTGTGATGGCAGAGCCCACAAAAACCCCCTCAGCTCCTGGCTGATGCTGTCCCGGCAGGGCCAGGCTGGATCCGCAGGGCTGTGCCACCTCCTGCCCTGCCTGTGCCACCTTTCCCTCCCTGCTGCTCGGCGCTGCTGGATGCTAAGTGGAAATTTCCCCCCGTGCCAAGTGTTAAATACTTATCAAGCTAATGCAGCGTCTTTGGAGGTGTGTACAAGAGACAACATGTTACCCTAATTAACGAGCAGCTGGGCTTGGCACCGGGCTCGGCTGCAGCTGCTCCCGGCGCCTTTCCCAGGCTCTGCCTCCTCCACACCATCGCAGGGACACAACCTGGAGCGGGGTCGGTGCCTCCCAGGGTCCTTTCTCACTTTAGAGAGCTGGGTTGGACTTCCCAGCCCAAGCTCTGCGAGTCTGGGGGCTGTTTCTGGGCTGGATGAGGTGACTTGGATCAGCGAGTCCGTTTGTAGCAGCTCAGACAGGGGGAGGAGAAGTTTTGGGGGGCACTGATTTGGAGAACTTTAGGGAAACCCGCTGCTGGAGGAAGACGAGCCATGAGGAGTCAATGGTTTGAACGCTGGTTTGTCCCTCCCTGTCGGTGTGGCAGCAGCAGCTCCCTTGGTTGGCTTTGCTGTGGGAATTGTGCTGGGGCAGAGGTGGCCAAGTGTGACAGGGTGACACTGGGGTCGGTGCGACAGCTCCAGGGAATGGGACACTCCTGGTGGTGTCAGTTCTGGAAAGAGAGAGGGGCTGGGATGGGTTTGCAGAGCAGGCCTTGGGTGGTGGGAACCATTTGCAGAGTTTCCAATCTGGTTGACTGCATCTTCCCAGGGCCCAGCCCCTTTTATCTGGACCAGTGTGGATCAGTTCACCCCTCCATGTACCCGCTCAGCCCCAAGCAGAGCTGCTGCACAAATCCTTTTACATTGCCTTGAGCTCCCTAACTCTCCAACCCCAGAGAAGTCATCTCGGCAGTAGATGTTTGTATCATGACCTACATTGCTATTGGGTTTTAAATATAATTTTTTTTTTTTCTCTCCCTGTGCCATATACCAGCTTCCCACATGCAAATTGCTCTGAGTGAACCATTTATCTAGAAAATAAAGGTTATGTTCTCAAAAAGCGTTTAGTTCCCTTTCTGAATGATTGAGCGAGTTTTCCGCTGAGAAAACAAAGGTCTTTAGCACAGTCCAAGCCAATGACAGGGAAAAAGGTTCAGGTAAAACCCCTCCATTTATTTAACAGCTCCCCCTTCCTCATTCATATTTACAAGATAAAAGGGGTTCCATCAACCCATTAAAGTTAAAATATGTGTCCTGTCTTCAAGGAAAGCAAATCCCATCTGGCATCCCTGGAGGAATATAACCTTAACTTCAGCTTAATGCCACATTAGGGTATCTTACAGATTCTGCCTGAGATTTACCTGCCTTAAAGGGAGATTTATTTCTGGAACAAACAGGCTCCTGTGACAAATCTCCTTCCACGAGCAACTTTGCAAAGAAGGTGAATTTTTGCCTCGCTGGTTCCCTGCTCTCTGCCCAGGGGTGGAGGGGTCAGTGACACCCAGGGATCTTTGGTCCTTGACTGGGGATCCATGGCAAAGGCTCCATCCTCTGTCTTGGGAGCTGTGGGATGCCTGGGGGGCTCCAGGGGTTTGCACTTGCCTGGGAAATCAGGGAGTTCTCTGCAGCCCCACGCCAATGCTGAACCTCATGTTGGATATAGCCAGGTGACTTCCTCACAGATATTAACCAGAAATGGCTTGGGATGGAAATCACGGCCTCCTCTGTGGGGTCACGGGGATCAGAGAGCTGCACTGCTTATCTGAAATTATTCAGAGTTACCTGGAGGCACACTTCAGTAGCCATCAGTTCATTACTATTGCTAGTTTTACTGATATTCATAAAAAATTATGAAGGCTTTTCTAAATGCCAAATGGATCAGAAATCCTTTTAAGTGTGTAATATCCTTTTTAAAAGTCACGAGTCTAAAATAAGAGGAGTCTGTGTGGGGTTTCCCCTTTACCTACACCTTGGGTTGCAGTTGTAACCCTTCCTCCAGACTGTTTCCTTGTCAACAAGCACAAAAATATGAGGGGTACTCTGATAAAAAAGTGGATTTTGAATTGATGCTGCCCCTGGGTGGGGTTTGGGGCCAGGGGATGTCCCCTGTCACCAGCCCCAGGTCCTCAGGTGTTGATGTGCACACTGCTCAGCCTGAGAACGTGAGGACAAGTCAGCTGCAGGTGGGTGAAACCTATCTCCTCTCTACTCAACTGGCCTGCCTGACTGGTTTTTTTATGATTATTTTTTTATTCTGTCTCCAGTTAGGCAATACAGTTGCCTGTTAGAAATATTGCCCTGGGCTGCCAGCTCAGCCGAGGAGAACAGGGGGTGTGTGTTACCGAGGGAGGATGGGGATCACCCCCTCACCCTTCCCTGGGGTGGACACCTCTCCCCTTCCCCTCTGCCAGCCCTTCTCCCCACCTCTGCCATTCAACAGGAACATCCTTTTGAGGGAGTTTTCTTAAGGTCCCCTCCCTGTGCAGCTCTCCCACACCCTGAGGATCACTGGAGGTTGTTTGACCGGAGTGGGTGAATTTAAGCCCAGCCCGTAGCTTGGGATCATTAACCATCCAGCTGCCCCTGGGAAGAAGCAAAAAAGTATTTGGGAAAATTTGCTAACAGACTCTTAATGACTTAATAATCCCTGTTGGAGGGAGCCTGGCAGGTTATGTGAATGTCAAGTTTCCTTGCTGTGCCCAGAGCTGGCTCCTGGTTATGTAACGGGGGGGTGTGACCTCCAGCGAGGGGGAGAAAGGGAAGGAAAAGGAAAGTATGGCCCCACTGCCATGGTGGGATGAAGAGGGAGCACAGGGATAGGTGTTAGCACACAGCCTGGGCACAGCTGGGCTTGGAGGGGCCACAGCAGCTCCTGGGGTGGATCAGGGCCCACCCAGCGCTCCTGGATGTGCCACTTCCAGCAAAAGCATCTGAGACCCCAAGTGACACGGGGAGGGGGTGATGCTGGTGCATCCCTGCTGTGCTGTGCTGCAGAGGAAGGGGGGACACAGGGCAGACACACATCCCTGAGAGGGCTCTGACACAGCACCAGCCCTGCTCCCTCTGCCAGGCAAGGTCTCTGGCTGTTTCCCCGGCTCCCCAGGTTGTCATTCCTGATGTAGTTCCTGATTTGGGGACACAGGACACCCAGCTGGTCAGGGGTCCTCAGAGGTGGTGACTTGAGGTAGCTCTGAGCATCCCCCTCAGCTCACAGCAAGACTTGGACTGGGCATGTGAGTCCTAAAAGCTTTGAGACCTCTCAGCCGAGGCTGGCTGAGAGTGGGGTGGGAATGCTGTCCCATTTTGGGGGGGCTCTCGGGAATGCCTCCATTTGCCTGGCTAAGCCTGTCCGGGTCCGAGCGAGGCTCACAGTTTGCTGAACACTGCGGGGGTCTTTCCTTGGAAATGCAGAGCTGTCGAGTTGTGCCACGGTTTAAAACACGCTCTGCATTACCTGGCACACCCATGGCACCGGGATGGCCTGTCCTGGAGGACGGGAAGCTGGAACAAAGCAGGGGAGCGCCGCACTCCGCATCCCGCGGCCGAGATCGCGCAGGGGGATCACCGACCGCCTCCTTCCCCATGGCAGCGAGCACTCCCGGGGCTCCCGCTGCTCAAGCTCCGGCTTGCCTGCCATCAATACTGTTCAAACAAGCCCAGTCGCAGACGTAGCTCGGGGCCAAGTCGTGGGGCAGGCGGGAAGGAGCAGCCCGGCTGCAGCCGGGGCTGCGGGAGGTCCGGGAGGACGCGTGGGTGCCGCCGGCACCGTGTGCCAGCCGGGCTCTGCCAGCCGGGGCCAGCCCGGGGCTTCTCCTCCGCACCTGCGGCCACTTTGAACCCCGGCCTCGGCCCGGAGATGCCAGAGATGCGGGAGAAAACGTGGGAGAGTCGTGCAGCCGCTCCCCGGCCCGTGTTGGTTTTTTTTTTTTTTTTTTTGCACATCCCACAGGAGATGAACCTCCCTGCAACAGGGGCATCCTGGCATCCTAACGCAACTGCAGTTCCAGGCTGGATGTTCTACTCTCTTCCTCCCTCCTGCTTTTATTGTCGAATTTCCCCCAAGAAATGTGGGGAGGATGCAGAGAGGGGTGGCCCTGCACCCATGGAAAGCACCCAGTTTTCCTGCTGGGAAGCCACTGTGACTGGGAGGGAGAATGCAGGCGGCTCTGGGAGAGCGTTTAACACGCTCCTCTGGGGGGGGAAAAAAAAAAAAAAAAGGCAGACAGAAAAAAAAAAAGAAAAAAGAAAAAGGCTTCTGAAGCTTAGAGCTGGATATTTATACACTTGACATAAAGGATATTTCTGCATTGAAGTAATAAGCGTGACTCAGTAAACCAATGGGGAAAGGGTGTTCCCTTTGCAGCAAAACCTCAAAAGATCAAAGAACTCCATGAACAGTTTAACATTTCGAATGTTAAAGGAATTGGGTTCCCCTCCCTCTCCCCTTCACCCCTCCTTCAAGTTTTGAAAAATAAATGGTTTGATCTTAGCTGGGAAGGGAATGTTTCAGCTGCTCCGGGGAGGTGTGGTGCTGGCTGGGCTGGAGCGCCAAGGTCATGGCATGTGTGTCCAGGACCTGGCTCCCTGCTTGGGGACATCCAGCTGTGCCTGGGACAGGGACAGTCCTTGGGGCTTCCCATTCCACAGCTGAGCTCATGCTGGTTTATGGAAACTGCCTTTCCCCAGATTTCACTGTGTTCTTCCCTCGGGCGAAGCAAATCCTGATATCTTTGCAGGTATGTCCAGCAGTGGGGAGATCTCACGGGCTGGTTCCTGGCCTCTGCCAGCAGCCAGCAGCAGGAACTGGTGCTCCAGTGGGAATTCCACGGCGGATATTCACCAAGGAAGGATCCAGCCTGGTTGGTGGCTCTCGGACACATGCGCTTCCCCGGGATCGATAGGCTGGAGTAATATATTGCCCCGAGATAACAAATCACTTAGCTTATTGGGTCTTAATTAAGCCTCTTTTATCTCCATGACAGGCACACACCTGGGCTATGGCCCCGGCACTCCGTGGCCGTGGGGACGCCGCGCCGGAGCCAGGGGATTGATGAGGCTCTGCTGGGTGGAATTACCTCATTGTGTTCGTGGCACTTGGGGCCATCCATCTCCTCCTGCCTCCCCTTTCCCCCATCCCACACCCGCAGCGCCGGGCACTGCCCTCCTCCCCAGAGCCCCATGGGTGGGACAGGGCCAGGGGACACCCCCAGAGGTTGGAGGAGCTGGGGGAAGCGCCCCGTTTGGCCCGGTGGGTAATGGATACAGTTGTTGTAGTCCCTGACAGGGCGAAATGAAGACCTACATCACCGTAATGCATTGTCAGGCCGCCAGCCCAGCGCGGCCGCCGAGATGAATGAATGCAATATCTCCGCCTGCCAGGGGGAAGGAAGGGAAGAAGGGAAGGGAAGGGGGCTCTGCTGCTCCCTCTGGGCTCCAGGCAGAGCCTCTGCGTTGTGAGGCTGGAGAAGAAAAGGCATTTTTTATTTGCGAGGCGGAGGTTGAGGGTGTCCGATCCCCGCGGAGCTGTGACTGACCGGCGGCTGGAATGCTCCTGTGATGAGTTCATCTGGCACTGAAGCGATCTTGCCCCCACGTTGCTGCCAGCCGAGGCGGCAAGGCAATTTACTGCACTGATCAACCCCAGCTTCAGCTGGTGTAACCCAAGGATGGAGGGGAACCATCCAGACCTGAGAGGCCCACGCCGTGTGCTCACAGCAACAGGAATCTGAGGCACGGGCTGCATTCAGTCATTTGAAAGTAGGACAGTTTTCACTCTGAAGTCTGACTGCTGCTGCACTGACTTGGAGTGAAATAATGAGGGCTGGGAGTTGCAGGAGATTCACAGCTGAGCAGCCAGGTCCTGCAAGACCCTCCCTTTCTGCAGCATCACCCTTAGGTGGGTTCTTAAATCCTCTTCCACCTTGGACTTGTCCTTCCTGGCAGGCACAGAGCGGCAGGAGGCATCTCTGCTTTGCACCCTGGCACTGGGGCAGGCTGGTAAAGGCATTTCCAACACCAAAACCAGCTGGAAATGACACAGATATTCCCAATATTCAGGTCACACTGTGGTCATAGGTTGATTTCGTGACCATGGGAAAAATCGCTTCGGATTTCTCCCTTTCCCAGCGTATGATGCGTCACTGGAACAGGGAAGTGAGCACCCAGATGATGCTCTTGGTCATGTGGATCAATCCTGGAGCTCGACCTGATGATCCTTATGGATCCCTTCCAACCTGAGAAGCTCTGTGAAGCAGCAGTGGCCACATCCAGCCTCTCCTAACAATTTCTGATACTTCCAAGAGCAGGTGCAAGGTGCGGAGTGGGGACTGAGCTCTGACATCACATGCTTGCAAAGAGTCAATTAAAGCAAGAAAAGAAGGTTCTGAGCTGAAGGACGAGGAGCCAATAACTCATCTGAGTGCTAAGCAAAGTCCAAAGTACTCACATTACACCAAATCCAACCGAAGGCAACACCCTTCTCCTGTTCCTGAGTTTTCACGGCTATTTACAGCTTTTGGGATGAACATGAGAAAGTTGATACAGGAATGGCCAAATCCCACAAGCTGTGGGTAAAACCTTCCCCTGCAGACTGGTTCAGTGGTGTTATTAAAACCATTCACAACGGGCCTTCCCCATGATTAAAGGTTGTTCCTGATCTCTGGCCTCAGGAAGGACAGAATTCCCTTCCACAGTGTGGGATGTTGGAGTCTGGGGCTCAGCTCAGCTTTTGGCTTCCCCTTCCCCACAGCTTTCTCCAGAGATGAAATTGGTGCTCTGGGGGGTGGTGGGGAGCGATGGGCAGGGCTCAGGAGGGGATCAGAGCAGCTCAAACAGCAGGATTAGACACTGCTGCCCAAAGTGATGCCACTGGGTGCAGGAAAAACCCCCTCACAGCATGGCACAGGTATCTCTTATCTCTGCACCCATCTCCCAGCCTCGTGTCATCAATAACTGAGCAACACCTTCAGTTGTCCCATCAGGCACGTGGCCACTGTGTCATTTTTGGCCTCTCCCTCTCCTCCCCACCAAACTCCCCGGCTCTCTCCACACACAGGATGTTAGAGAGCCCCAGCTCTGCTTCTTCTCTTGGCTGGGCTTGTTGCTCCAAGTTTTTTTTTTTCCCTGAGAGCTTAGTCCAGCCCCGTTCAGAGCCCGTCCCCACGGCTGATATACGATGCCCTTGTAATCTCCGGCGACATAAATTTCGCTCCTGTTTGTGTCCCCGTGTCACATCCTTCTTGTGCCGTGTCTGTTATTGTGTCAGGCCCTTGCAGTGGTGTTTCAGCATTTTCCCTTGTTTGTCTTCTTCACCTGAGGAACTCCATTATGGGATGTAACAGCTTTAATAGCTTGTAAACGGGAGACTGGAGATTTTATGCTTCAGGGAGTACCAGTCATGGCAGCCACTATTCAGGAGTGGCCTTTGCCAGTATTCAGTACCTACACTGGCGTTTTCATCCGACTTTCTTTCGAAAAAAAAGGAAAAAAATAGCTTTTTTTAAAGTTGTCAACCCTTATCAGAGGTCAGGTTTGTTCCTGCTGGGATTTGGAGATGGAAGCTGGGACAGACTGGTGTGACTGGGAGCTCCTCTCCTCATCCAGCACCAGCGCTGGGTTTGTCCCTGTCACCTGCACTGATCAGCCTTGAACCAGAGCTCGAGACGTCCAGCTTTGCCACTCTCTTCCCAAAATCCTGCCCTGTGCCTGGTGGAGCTGGAGCCCAGGCTTGGCCTCTCTGGCTGTTTGACTTTCCCTCATCAGCACAGCGCAGCGTGCGCTGCAACCAGGATCTAATTAAGCTGGCTAATCTGAAGGAGGTACTACATCTCCATGGAAAACTGCTTCAGTTTGGCTTCTCTGAATAATAAACAAAGCACTTGGGCAGATGATAGGGTATTTAAGTGTTTACTCTTCAGAGCATTAAGTGCTAAATTTGTTTTTAGCTCCCCTATGAAAAGCCCTTGCAGAGTAAAAGCACACAAGGGTCTCAGTCATCCCTCGCAGCTTTCCTGCACTCCTGCTGTGTCCAGGGGAGAGCCTGGCTGTGCAGCCAGCAGGAGCAGCGACCTTTAGGATCACAGGTTGGATGTGCTGGCAAGGAGCAGGGGATGAAGAAGAGCCAAACCCCAGATCCATCCATGGGGATGCTGTGTGCAGAGCCAGCCCGGGCAGGGTCTGTCTTCAGTTACTCCAAACTGCCATGGCCATCCTCTTCCTTTTTTTTTTTAATCCATTCCATCCATCACTTAGCGTAATAAATTCCCTAAATGGAAAAGATAGAGACAAAACCCTCGGAGTGAGCCAGAGCACAGAGCTCATTTCTCCTGCCTCCTCCTCCTCGCTGTGACACGGCTCTTTTGGCAGCTGAGGCTTGGGATGAAGGACCTGGGCAGGATTGGGCCAGGAGAACGTGGAAAGGGGAGGAAAAAGGGGCACTGGGATGGATCTGTGCGACCTGAGGCGTGGAGAGGTTGTTCCAGCCCACGTGGGGCTGCGCTGGTCACATCTGGCCACTGCTGCCCAAAGGCCACGGCAGGGAGGCCTTCGGGGGGCTGCACCCGCTATAGAAAGGGAGCACAAAACCAACAAAACAACTTTCCATTTCTAAAGCTTGAAGGGGTTTGCCCCCTGCTACGCCAGGACAAAGGGAGAATTAGCAGCCAAGCAAAGAGAAAAACAACACAAAGCCACATCACGGGTGTCAAGAAGCCAAAAAGCCTTTTCCCTCCTTAACGCCCGGGTCCGGCTCCGGCCACTCTTGTCGGAGATGCGGAGCCGATGCTGTTCAGCTCTGCAGCACTTTGCATTCGCCTGCCTGTGCCTGGGCTCAGCTCTCCCCGCTGCTGCTTCAGCTGTGAATTTTTAAACCGATTTTGACACATCAAAACCGATGCAGGATGACTCAGAAGTTTTCAGACAGAACTTTCTCCTTGCAGCAGGGGAAGGAGGGGGCGCGTGCATATTTAGCAGCAGCCGCCTCCTTTAAATCGACCTTTTTTCTTTTTTTCTTTTTTTTTCCTTTTTTTTTTTTTTTTCTCTTTTCCTCCAGAAGAATATTACGGTTCAGGCAAATTTGGGATGTGTCTGAACACGCTTCCCCGTCCACATCATGGATTCAATTACAACGCAACACTTTGCAGATTTTCTGTTAAATTTTAACTCGTTTCGCATGGGTTGGGTGAACTTTGCCTGACATTTGGAAGCAGGCAACTTGTGTCATCAGGTTACACTCACACTTATCTCTGCAAACATATCCTTGTACCCAGCCCAGCACCGGCACAGCCGCGGATGGCATTAATTGGACCTGAAATGTGCTTTCCTGCGGCGTTCGGCTGCTGCCTGCTCGGGGAGGGCGGGTGTCACCCTGTCCCCGTGCCACTGACCGTGTGCTTGGGCATCCGTGTGGGACGAGCAGTGACTGAGCATTGTGGACAGAAATTGTGGGAATGTGGCCCTTGCTGGGAGGTTTTGGTGAAGGGCAGAGCTGGAGCCATGAGAAAGGGGAAGGCTTTGAGATGATCCTGTTTCCCTGCCAGCCTCCAAACTGTGGGGATGCACCGGCAGCAAAGACAAGGGGGTGCAGCTGGTGGCCCCAAAACCTGGGCAGTCCCACAGGTCCATGGCAAAGCAGTGGAGCAGGGCCTCTCTCCTGTCCCCAAAGCCAGGCAGGGCCAGCGTGGCCGGGGCACTCTTGCAGGATCAGCCTGGAGGATTCCCTGCCCTCCTCCATTGCACCGAGCCACGGAAAAACCCAGTGCTGAACATCTCCTTCGAGCAGGAGGTCTCTGGGATGGCTGCAAACCCAGGTCTGATCAAAGCCTGGCTGCTCTCCTGCTGCCAGGCATCCAGAGGGGGAAAAGGGGAAATATTAAAACCCCAAGATCAGTCAGTGGCTGGTTCTTACTTCAGCTGCACCAAGTGACCGGCGCTGCTGATCAAAGGCCTCGCCACTGTTGTTTTAAAGGTGACATTAACATTTAAGGAGCTTTTGAAAGCCCTGGCTTGCAATAAAAGGCCAGACACAGTCACAGAGCAACTCAAACGCAAGTTTAATGATAATGAAACAGCCTTTTGTTCTTAAGCTCAAAGAAGAACCACAGACCTATTTATAGTGTTTATAATAAGGACTGTGAAGCCTTTTACACACAATCCAGCAAACCCATACCTGCAAGTTACCCAAGGATCCTGAGAGTGTGCAGAGAGATTTTGTGCTTCTCCCTTGGCTTCCAGGCACAACTGCCACTCTTCCTTGCAGGCAGTGATGCCAGGCTTTGGCCAGCATCAGCAGCGCTGTGAGGATGCCTCTCCCTGTTTGTGAGGCTCTGCCAGGCCGTGATGCCAGCCTGGGATCCATGAGTCTGTCCCCAGTCTGCGTGGCATGGCATGGCATGGTGCAGTTTGCCCAGCATGGCATGGCAGGGCCCCTCATGTCACATTTTGTCACAGCCCTGCTGCTCATCCCATTCAGGACATGTTCCCTGCACCTGGAGCCCCCTGCACAGCCGGATTTTGGTGCCTGTTGGCACATTAGACACCCAACCTCTGTTTTCCACCAGCTGCAATCACCACCCTCCCCTCTCTGCAGCCCCATCCCGCTGCCTGCAGCCACCCAAACTCCCTGGGGCTGTTCCCTGGTGCAGAGCAGACCCAGGTGGCTGGTGCTGCTGGTCCCCCTCTGCTCCTGGAGCCGGATCTCAGAGAACCAGGCACATTTGGCAACGTGGTGCAGGCAACCACGGGGTGCTGGGGGCTCAGTGCTCACAGCCACCAGCCTTCTGCCAGCACCTGGGTTATAAATAGCCTGGAAATGGGATCCGAGCAGATAGGAGCCACGGCTGGGTAAGAAAATCCTCCTCTCCCTGCACTGGTTCTGGCTGTTTTGTCTCTCACTGTGAAGCTCTTTGCTTTATGGCTCCCAGCCCTGTGCCTCACCCCTGAGCTCCAACATGGGCAGTGGCTGGTACCTTCCTTGTCACAGGCCGTTGGAAATCTCCAGCCAGTTCCCTCATCCTGCAAAGTCCTGGAGAGCCTCTGCTCCGCTGCACAGACATGTTTTTATGGCAGTGTGTTACATCAAAGATCTTTTTTTACGCCTCCTCACCCTCCTAGATGTGGTAAATAGCGCTGGGTCCCGATCACATGCATTCCCTGAGCAGGGAAAGAGCTGGAGAGCCAAGCAGGAGCAGGGAAGGGAGGTTTGCTCTCTTTGGTTCCTCAAGGGCTCAGGCCTGGCAGGTCAGAGGTTCCAGCAGGAGGAGGAGTGGAGGATCAATATCCTGCGATGCTGCCCCAAACCCTTCCTGCCTACAGCATTAGCCAAGGGGGAATTCCCTCTCCTGCCTCTTGCAGTGGTGGGCCAGGATCATTATTTCTGTTTTCCAGAGGGATGAGGAGGCCTTGCACCCCAAGACCTCGCTCTGTGCTCTCTCTCCTGCACCTGGTCGAGACCTTCCTGAGCCGGGATGCTCCCAGAGCCGGGATGCTCTCAGATCTGGGATGCTCTCAGCATGGTGGTCATTGTCTCGGAGCCCAAGCTGGGAGCCAGGATCTCCCCTTTGATTTCTGAGGGCATGGAGAGCCAAATAAATTAGCAATGGGAATGCGAGGGGGTGGGGGAGGCAGGACAGGGAGAGCTGGAAGTGACCCGGACCCAGGGAACAGATGCAACTCATAACGTTAACGAGGGGTTTTCCCCTCCCCAAAGGCACTGCACTCTTGAGAACGGGGGGTTTTTCTATCCCATGGCAACACCGAGCAGGGAAAAAATGGGCCTGGCTTTTATTTCATTTTTTTGTCCTTTACAGGAATCGCAGGCAAACAAAAGCCCTGAACAGATTTATCATTTTTCTTTCTCCCCCACCCCCTCCTTTTCTTTCCTTTTATATTTTTTTAAAATAGGGTTAGAACAAGATGGATGGTTCCCCAGGCCCAGGGAATGAGCAGATCGAGGCAACCCTGTCGTCTCTGGCATCCCATTAAGCCAAGCTCTGCGAGGAGGCCGCCCTAGGACTTATTAAATTTGCCCCAGCCCAGACCCCAAACCCCATCCCCAGCATGGAGCTGCCCCAGCTCAGCCACCTGAGTCCCACCTCACCTCCCACCTCCAGCACCTCTCCTGCATCCCCCCCAGAGCATCCCCAGCCCTGCTTTTGCCCTGCATCAGCCCGGGAAACGCAGCTCCATCCATTCTTGTCAGCCGAGGCCGATTCGTCACCGCCGGGGTGACAAGTGCTTGTATGGCTCTGTCAGCCCCTCGCCAGCCTGGCCTGGGCCCCCTGCAGCAAAGCCAAGGGTCCCCCCAGGGAGGGGGCTGGGGG
>VXBN01001790.1:169772-181269 GCA_013397395.1 Sinosuthora webbiana | reverse complement strand
AGCCCCGACCTACCCCTGACCCGGGGGCTGCCGTGGCTGGAGAAACGCAGCGATGGAGGGGCAGCACAAAGTGGGGAAAAAGGAAAAATGAGAGGGTAGAGAGATAACCTGAGCCCTCCCAGGTCTGCACGGGGCAGGCTGAGCCTGTGGGCAGGCATGGAGGATGCTCCTCATCCCTATCCCCACCCCTATCCCCACCAGCACGGATATTTCCACTTTTAATACTTAACAAGGCTTTAAAACCCTTCCGCAGCCGGAGTTTGTTCTCGGCGATAAATTTTGAATAGCTTATAAATTATGGACACCGCACGGTGTCTGTGTCTGGGAGCCAGGGCCGGCCCCAGATTGCTGCTCTGTGGTGTTCAAGCCCTGCTGGCACTCCTGGGAGCTGGATTTGGGATGGAACATTCCCGGGATCAGCTCACATCCCAAAGCTCGCTCACGTCTGCCTCACACCTCCCAGAAATCATCCCCCAGGGCAGAGTTACAGGGGGAGCAGAGCAGTGCCCAGCACCTCTGTCCCCATGGATATGGGGGTATATATAGCCAGGGATATATGGCTGGATGGATATATATAGCCAGGGAAATAGGGATATATGGATATATATAGCCACCAGCACACGCACAGGGCGGAGGGCTCAGGTTGCCCAGCTCCTGTTGGCAGCCAGCCCCCAAATGCCCCAGCTCCAAACCAAACATGGCCTTGCCACGAGACCCACAAACTCCAGCTAAAACCCCTGCAAACCCTGGATGCCAGAGAAACCCCTCAGCTCTGGGGCTGGAGGGGATCCACCCTGGACAAAAAATCCTGCCTGGGAGAGGTGATTTCATTCGTAGCAATCCCGCAAGCCAAAGGGGGCTGTGCAATGGGCCTTTCCCACTTTTTCCCTGGCACAGTAATTAGGTTACAGCGCGGCTCCAGCTGCATTCCCAAGCTCTGATGTCCAATAAATGTGTACAATGTTCATATATGTGCCTGCAGTATATAAAGGCTGGAGGAAAAGGGCCAGTTTTCACTACATTAATTCATAAAGCAGGTCAGGCTGGTCTGGCCCTTTACCTCACTTGTTATTTCTATTTATTAGTAATATTGATGTTTCAACCAGGGAGCAGGACCCTATCGAGCCAGCTTTAATATCAGAAAAGATTTAGCAGGAGAGAGCTCTGGAATGAAGCAACAACCCCAACACTCAGCTCCTGCATCGTGCAGCTCACAAACACCGCCGGTATTATTTGTGAGCATGTTTTAGTTTGCATTTTGCCTCCGTGGCAGACCCAGAATCTCTGATTACCCTGCCTTGGACACGTCAAAGTCCGGCTGCACCCTCGCCAGGTTATTAAAAACTCCTGTCAGGACTGAAAACTAAAGAGGTTTAAATGTTGTGGAGCCGTGGTGATAACGGGACAGGTACCCACTGGTGTAATGAGGTGATTTGAGCTCGGTTAATTGCTTGAGGAGGGTCTGGAGGAGCTGCTGGTGTGGGCAGCAGGACAGGGACAGGGACAGGGGCAGGGACATGACAGCCCCTTGTCCACACAGGCCTGGACACCTTTCACCCCATTTTTCTCCCCAGGCTTTGGTGGTTTCTGCCACGTCCCTGCTGGTGCTGCAGCACCCGATGGAGAAACCTGGCCACCAACAAAGTTCTGGATAAAACTGAGCTGTGGCTGCAGAAGCAGGGATTATTTGGGAGCAGCCTGCTCCAGCCTGTGCTTGCCTGGCATCAAAGGCAGCACATCTGGCAGGGCTGGGGATGGATCCCTGCCCGGAGCAGGGCACGCAGCACTGTGGGATGGCACCCAAGGGTGCCCCTGGGACTGGCACACTGCTGAGCCTGGCTTTCCACACAGGGAAGGTGTTTAGGCTGAATTGGGGAATGATCATGCACTCAGAAAGCCAAAACTAAGTTTTTAAGCCCAGCCCACTCAAGAGGGATGCAAAGGCCAGAACCACATCTAACCCAGCTTCAAACTCGGTGCCTGCTGAGATTCTGAGCGAGAGCCAGTCCTCAGCCTTGAGTGGGTGTTTTAAAGCCAAGATACACTCACTTAACCAGGGTTCATCTGGCAAAAAAACCCTGGGATCATTGATCCTTGAGAAAAAGCAGACACGGGAAATAAAACTGTCCTGGTCCTTGCCTTCCAGTGTTCCCCATCAATGCTGAAAAACTTCAGCAAGGACAGGCCAATCCCTCCTGCCTCGAGCACATCTCCTGTGGCTGATGCTGGATTGGGGTCTGGAAGTGGAAGATTCCTGTTCTGCCAGGCAGCAGGACCCTCTGGGATGGATTTTTGGAATTTCTTCAGGATGATGATACTCCAAAGAGTATTACCCAAAGAGCCACAGGAATTGTTGCCTGCCTTGCCCATCCATGGCCAGGGCATTTCATTGTCAGGCTGTGCCAAACGCTCTGAGGCGGAGCTTGGATTTATTGTGTTTGTGGAGCAGAGTTGTGCCAGGGGGTACAAACCCCCGGGAGCTGAGGTCGATGCTGGGGGAGGAAACCAAGAGATCTCAAGAAATTTCAGGAAAAGGCTCTTGGAATTCCAACCTTGCTCGCTAAGCAAGACCTCAGGGGTCAGACCCAGCTCTCTGCTGCCACAAAATCTGAGTAAAACCGAGAGAATCAGCCAAGGTCACCGCAGGCTGGGAAGTGACGTCCGACTTCCCATCGTGTAAATGGCAGCGGAATCTTCCCCCCCCCACAAAGCTGCTCTCCATCCCTCCTCCCACCATCCCCCTGGAAATATTTATGTTGGATTGTCCCACGATTTACACTGGAAATCCCTGAGCTGTGTCTTTCTCTCCCCGAAACGTGCGGCGTCAGCAGCTGGCAGCCAGGATTCCGGGATGCGTCCTGGAAATCACGGTGCTGGGAGAGGGGAGAGGCACCAGAGCTGCACAGGGGAATGGTCCACTTTTCCAAAGAGGTGGTGGCACTTCTGGAGGTGTTACAGGATTTGGGCTGTCAGGGGAGAACGGAGCAGGGATTGTGCCCCCAGATCCACTCACAACATCGCTGCCCCCCGTGTCTGCCCCTCTTGGTGTGTGACACCACAGCCAAGAGGGAATTTTTCTGGTGGACTTTCATTTTTGCCGGGAAATTCCAAAGGGCTGAAACAACAGAGCAGAGGAACCCTCCTGGGCTCTGGAGGAGGAGGAAACGGGGGATTGCGCAGTGCAGAGGTCAGGGCTTGGGGCAGTGGGACAGAGCCAAGTTCAAGACCTCCTATCTTGGGGACCATCCTGGTTTGAGGATGATTCTGGGGCTTCCCACCTTTCCATGGCAAATCCTGGGGTTTTTTTACCAACTGAGAAGAGGAAAAGCTCAGCATTTCCCCAGGCTCTCCCTGCAGCTGGTGTGAGGGGTGGCTGTGCTGCAGGGCTGTCCCCCAGCTCACACGAGCAGGGGTCCTCACCACCATCAAGGGCTGAGTTACTTACGCCTCGTGGCAGTGCCCGTGAATTTCCTGGGATAATTTTGCAGGGAGTATTTTGCAGAGGCAGCTCCTTCTTTTTTCTTACGGGAATTCCCAACCACACCTCGACAGACCCAGCGGGAACGGAGCAGGGATGGACCGGAACATCCCTCAGAGGAGCGGGTACCACACCAGCGTGTGGGACAGCACAGGGAGGAGCCCTGGGGACACCCCTGGGGACACTCCCAGGTCCCTGTGGCGATCCTGGCAGGAGCACAGAGCCCTTTTTTCCCTGACCCTGTGCTATTTACTGCTTGCTCTGCATCCTGGCCTCAGGGCACGGAGACTGCGGGGGCCATAGGAGACCGTGGCGATGAACATCTCGCCTGACCTACTTACAGCCCGGGCCCTGGGACTTTCTGGAATCCATCCTCTCGGAAGCACAACGTGTAATTTTAGGGCAGCAGAAATCCGTGCTGGATGGGGAACGTGGGCCCGGCCCTCTGCCGTGTCCGGGATTGCCGTGGCTGCCTCGGAGCAGATATCAATGCACGGGCTCCATTAGCAACTCTGATTGCCACTGATAACGCTTCTCATTAGATCTCGGGCCTCACGCGTCATTATTTCATTTGCAAGACGGTTTTTTGTTTTTTTGCCTTTCTCTTAATTCGTGTGTGTGTGTGTGTGTGTCCCCCTCCACCCACCCCCCAGCCCCTCAAAAAACGAATCTCATTAAAACGTCGCAATTGAGAGCAAATCGTGCCTTAATCCAACCTGCCAGGGAAGCCTGGAATAAAAAAAAAATCTCCTTGAAGTCTCCATGCAGGGGCAGGCAGAGGGGGAGAATAATAAAAAGACATCGAATTAGGAGGTGCCGAGGCTTGTTTGAGCGCAGAGGAAGGGACTGTGGCTGCTGACAGGATAGTAATGCAAATCCCCTTTGGAGCGCCCGGAGAATCAACCTAAATGGATTAATGTGAGGACAGAGGAGAAATTACTTCAGTTGTTTCCCTAATTCGATTCAATTTATTTTTATACGGCATTTCCATAGCGAGCATCTCGCAGCTGCGTCACCCAGCAGAGGAATAATACAGCAAGGCTCTTCTGGCAGAAGTGCTCACCAGAACAGCAGAGGAAGGAATATGAGTGCTGGCCTTGAGGATTTGATTTGCCAAATCATCAGGAAATCACATGCCTTTTTCTTTTTTTTTTTTTTTTTTTTTTTTTTTTTTTTTTTTTTTTTTTTTTCTCTCTCTCTCTCTCTCTTTGTTTGTTCCCAATTTTACTGATTTCCCCAGGCTTTCCTCAAACCATCTCCATAAATACTGAGGCTGATTCTAACCTCACACTGCTTTTATAGCACTGTAACTCCGAGCTCACACTGGTTTTACACTGGTGCAGCCCCACTTATTTCAGCTGAGTAAATACCTGATTTATGGTCGTGGAAACGACGGCAGAAATAGGCCCGTGGTTTTCCCTGGAGCAACGCCTGCCTCCCACCAGGGTGGGGAAGAGGAAGATCAGGTCCCTCGCGGTGCAAATGATGGAGAAAACTGACATTAAATTACACCTGGAATCTGACTTTCTACCAGACTTTTGCTTTCTTTTATCAAATGGTCAAAGTTAAAGAGGCAGGGGAAGAGATCACCTGGAAGGGAGGGCTGGACATGTGGTTGCTGTTCCCCTCTACTTTTTTTTGGGGAAAACCAGCACCCCTTCCTTGCCCCAGTTTCACCCATTTGTGCACAGACTCTTCCCTGCTCCCAGCTCCGTCCACCGAGAGCCCGGAGCTTTGGATTAAATTGAAATGCGTGCATCCTGTTAGCTTTAAAATATTCAAATGTAATCCTGGGGAATGAAATCCCTTTGGAGAGGGGTGGGAGAGGTCAGCCTGCAGCCCCACACCCCTCGTTAGCGCCGAGCACACGTGGGGCCCTCTGCAAAGCCCCGCTAACAGAGCTCTAATTAATTTATTTTTTAAGGCTGCACACGAGGGAGCTGATCAATGCTTCGCCCCGAGGTCTGCCGCGTTTGGAGCACATATCACTGCCTTGATTTATTCCCTGTGATGTGGAAGGATGGAGGCAGCATCCCAATACCTGCCTCCCAGGCTGCTCCTGCCCCTTGACAGGTGCAGCACCCTGAGTTAACTCCTTTGAGCAATGCCTGATCACTGGGAGAGGCTCATTTTAAAGGCAGCTCCCTGCATGGACACCAGACGTCATTTCTGGATGTGATCTGGGCCCCTGAAACCCCCCCAAAACCTGCTGGGTGAGACCAGGCTGTGGCATCCACGGGATCCTGAGCTGGGTTGCCCACCCTGGCAAGGCTCACCCTCCCCTGGTTCTGCTCATGGGGGAAATCCAGGGGCTGGTGTAATTTATGGCTGTGGCAGCCAGTGGTTTATCACGGATTTGAGGAGTTTTCCCCTCTATTTCTGCTCTAGGGACAGAGATGGGGAGATCAAGGCAGGGAAGTGACCTTTGCTGCTGTGGAAGGACATCTTTACCCAGATGTGGGGCTGGTGTTGTGGCCAGGGGTCCCACAGCTCCCACCAGCCCCTGTGCTGTGCCCTGAGGAGCCTTTGGAGGAGCTGTGTGGTGGCCAAGGAGCAAATCCCTTGGGGACAGAGGTGTCACCCCCAGTTCTGCCAGCTTTCCTGTGTTCCAGCCCAGGTAAACTCTGGTGCACATGGAAGGTTCAAGGTGCCTTTATCCACCCTCCTGCTGCTGTTCCAGCCCTCCAGCAGACCCCTGGCTGGGCAGGCTTTGGGTGTGGAAGGGCAGGAAGGGAAAGGAAGAGGATTCAGATGTCCCACTCTGGTTTTTCAGTGCCAGAACTCACTTTGAGAAGCCCGGTGAGCGTAACTCAGTGTGGCTGCATCGTTTTTGCAGGGCTGAGCTGATTTATTCCGGCTGAGGACCCTTTGCCACGGTCCAGACTTCACACCCAGAGTGGCACCACTCCCCTGAGCCCCTCTCTTGCTGCTTTTTGCCCCGTTCCTGCCCCGTGTTCTCAGAGGAAGCACCAACACGGCCCTCTCAGCACACACAGCCTCGACAACAGCCCAGGGCTCTGCAGGGACCCTTTGCCCTCCCCAGACACCCCCAGGGGGATGAGATGCCACAACCTGACATCAGCAGAGTAAAATATGGCCCTGGCAGTAATCTGAGAGAATGTGATGGTAATTTGGGGTGGGGGGAGGAGAGGAGGAGGAGGCATTGAAAAAAAAAAAAGGAGGCATTGAAAGTACACTTCCTTTCAGTGCATTGCTGGGAAGACCATTAGGAAAACCACCAGATTATTTTTCACATTCTTCAGTGCAAAACTACTGCATTTTATGACCACTATCAATAACAGCTATCATATTACTAATGCTACAGTTGCCACATATATAATATTTAAATCACATTTGCGGCTGACAGAGACCTATGGATATTCTCGATCCCAACAGGCTATTACAGTTCATATCATGTCTGTCATATAAATATTATGAATCATTTCCCACTATCTTTATGGGGGCTACATTGACATCATCAAAAAAGGCTCTGGGTACTGCCGGATACTGCATATTTATATACACCTTATGTATATGTATGTGAATGGAGGGAGATTTATACGACAATCACGGGTAATAAATGCCCATGATAAACCATATTATCTTCACACTTCATTTGCAAAGTGTTTTGTATGCAGGGACCAGGGGAAGGCCAGCAGAGGAGCTGGCTCTGAGTGACTGAGTCACATCCTCGAGCCCTGGGGTGAATCGGGCGGTGTCTGTGGCACGGGGAGCAGCGTGGGGTGAGCTTCAGCTGCTGCCCAGGAGCTGCCCGGGTTCCTGAGCTGCTGCTGGCTCCCGTCAGGTGAGGCTTTGGCTCCTGTCCCACTGGCAGGATGGGCGATGCTCCCCGTGCTTTCCACCCAGAGCTGTAAATCTCCCCAGCTCGTGCGCTGCGTTTCATCTTCCATCCCTTAATGCTTTCTTTGCTGGCTTCTTTGGCAGCCAGGCCCCCGTCTGGGTGATGAGCTGGAATAAAGAGATCTTAAGGATAAAGGTGTGAAGAAAGGCAGGAGTAGACTCTCCATTTGTAAAGTCATTTTGCTAAGCAGTTCATTAAACCACTGTCCCTGCAAGCCAGGTGAGACACGCCAAACCCAATCCACCAGAAAAGCACGAGGACGGGATGAAACCTCCCTCAGCATTATTCAAGCTGGATCCAGACCAGAGCCCAGGTGCCCTGAGACCTTTTCCCCAAACCTGTTTTCAGAGCACTGAACACCCCATTAACACTTGCTCTACATGCAGAGACAGACAAGAACAAATGCAGCTTCCCTGCTTGGCGTTTGGAGGTCTCTAACAAGCATTTAATGTCCAGTCAGTCCTGAAGCAGCTGAGAGTGCAGCTCTGCCTGTGCAAGAGAGGATTTGATGTGAGCAGTCCCCAAAAGAGGGGAGAACGCTGAGCCTCTGTCCTTGGCGTGGGAATGCAGCTCTCCAGCAGATCAAATAAATCATGTGCATCTCACTTCATAAACAAACATCATCAGCCTGTGAAATGCTGCTGGGAAACAAAACAAGGCAGTTTGACTCTGCAGCACTGGCAGGAGGGGCCTGTCCTGGAGCTTTGCTGATCTGTGTGTGTGCAGTGTCTCCCCGAGGAGCAGGAACCCCCCTCAGCAGCTGGATGGGGTTGGAGGTGTCTGAGGGATGCTGAGAGTCTCTGGCAAGGCTCTGCTCAGGGACTAACTCCACTTTCAGGCTCCAGGATCTCTGACCTGTCCCCCAAAATCTTGTTGTGTCTGTCTCTCCTTCCTAGTGGGAAGAAAAGCTCCCAGATCATGGCACCTCTGGCCAGCTGTCACAGGCTCCATGGGCAGGTGGAGATGGAGCCCAGGCACAGCCCAAGAGCTTCTTCTGTTCTTCCTCACTCAGATTTTGCATCTATTCCTTCTTTAATTTGTAACAAAATGCAGCCAGGCAGGAAAATAGATTTTTTTCCCCTATAACTCTGTAGGAGGACATAAAACAGTAGGAGAAGCACAGCAGGTTTTGCTTTTGTGTCCCCTCAGATAATTCGGGGTTATGGACAAGAAAAGCTGGAACCACTTAGAAAAAATCATAGAGGCTGTGATTTCCAAATTCACTCGCTGGGCCTGAGTGCCCAGTTCTGAATGCCCAATTCTGAATTCCCAGCTCCCAAAACATCTCAGTGCCTGTCTCCTGCTGAGGCCCATGGGCCCCGAAGGGATGGCAGCAGGGTGGGAGTGTGGATGGCAGGAGAAGCCTGATTGACTTATGTGATGAACACAGCATCTCTCTCAGCCAAATTCAGCCAGAACCGAGCGCTGGGACTGAGAGCTGCCCAGAAGAGGCCAGGAACCCCTCAAATGATCCCATTTTATCCCCTCAAATGATCCCATTTTACCAGCCTGCCTTCCTCAGGAGCCCAGGCTAAAGGGTGCTGGCATCACCCAAGGGTGCAGAGGACGAGGGCAGCAGTTTCCCAAGCCAGCTCTCCCAGGCAGCACAGCACCTTCAAGCATCCCTGCATCAACCAGATGCACGAGGCAACGAGCTGCCAAAATTATCTGAATGTGCCCCCCCCACACCATGATGATTGAAGTCCTTCCTGGGAAGTGCCAGGCTGAAGGTGAGCACGGCATTAGGCAGCTTCTTAAATTAATAGTGCATTAAAGAACTCAGGGGAGGTGGAAGGGAGGGGAAAGGGAAAGAGAAAGGGTTGTAACATCACAGAAATATCCTGCCTTACCCTTCTGGCATCTTCAAGAGACTGGAAATGTGGGACTGCGTCCAGCTGCCTTCTCTGGGGCAAAATTCCTTTGGCTTCTGTGGGAGGTTTAACTCAAATAAGGATTGCAGGATCAGACCTGTTATTGTCACTGCAATTAACATTTAGATCCACATCTAACATGAACTGTTACAGCCTGGTTAGGGAGAAATTTAATTTGCTCTAAACAGCTTGATGGGAGAGGAGCGTGAAATGTCCTGGTTATGGTAATTTCGTGTGTTGGGAGTCTGCAAAGGTGGATTTGCAGCCCTGGCTCTCGTCACCCTGGGATCTGCTGCAGCCACAGAGCTTTGGGGTGGGGGTTTGGGGCCAGCTCCCCACCCCATGTGTTGGTGATGGACACATCCAAAGCCCTGAAGGCCTTGGGCACCCAGCAGGGTGGGGACAGGCAAGCGAGAGCCCAGCTCTGCCCCGAGCTGTGTTTGCCCTTATCAGACAGATGAGCTTTAGTTTGTCTTCAGGAAACTGATTTCTGCCTTTGAGCTGTCAGTCTGTACACGGATATCCACGAAATCTGTGATTTTTGCACTCTTAGAGACTTTGAACCTGCTTTTTCCAACAACCCCCAACTTTCCTTCATATCCTTGCGTATTTCCTTTTTTCTCTCCCAGGAGTTGATGTAACTCACTCTTAAAAACTGACTTGGAGATGAAACTTGGCATTTAAGGTCCCAGCCCGGGAGCAAATGAAGTTACCAGTTATAAACACACACCAAAATCTGTTTGGACATGCTGAAATTACAGGAGCAGAGGATTAAAAGGATCCAAGACGCTTTATTTTGTTTTAACTTCTGCAGCTCCACCTGAGTGTCAGTTTGCAGCCTGACTCAAGTTGGGCCCTTTTTGGTGTTTTCATTCTTCAGGTGGGCTGCAGTGGGTTTGAGATTTTTGTTCTAAAGCAGATGGACTGTGATGCATCTGGTGAGGAGATCCCAAACTGGGATCCTGGGGTGCTGCCAGCTGTGTACCCCCCATCCAACCATTCCCTGCGGGAAGGGCAGGGTCTTGTGTTCTACAATGGAAGAGTTGTAGGAGAAATCCAGGTGTTGGGGCCTTTCCAGAGCTCTCCTGTGTGGCCTGAGATCCCACAGTGACGTGGCACGATGAGGGCACGCAGGGATGAGGCCAGGGCAGATAACAGGCCTCACTTTTCCAGGAGGAGCTCGCTAATATTCATGGCACGAGACGCTTTGCCAATTAAAGAATAAATCAGGGCAGATAAGGCTGGGAAGCGTTGCATGCATCCACCACACAGCGAGGTGGTGGCAGAGCAGCTGGGACAACCCCTGATGGTCCCAGCTACCCCGATTTCCCCCAATCCACTCCCTGCAGGAGAGCTGGGCTCTACCTGTGCCGGCACAGCAGCTGTCCCCAGTGTCACTCCAGCCTCTCTGAGGGCCCAGCCTGGCTCCCCAGCGTGTGTGAGCAGCTGCAGCGTGGCCCCAGCCTGTTTGTTATGCATGTTACGGGCCGTGGAAAGTGAGGGGTCGATACCGTGTTTAATATGCTTCATGCATAGCGGAGTTGCTCTGGTCCATCAAGCCACTAATACACATTCTTACAGGGCTGAGTATCATTTATTAAACCTGGAGGCCTGCCTGGGAAGGGGGGGCCGGGGCTCTGGGAAGCGGCCGGCGGTGCTGCTGGGGCGGTACGGGCGGTGCCGAGGAGGTGAGAGTTTGCAGAGGAGCCGCGCACACACACACACACACACGCACAGGCACAGGCACAGAGAGTTATTTGTTGTGCCTCACGGATGGGAAATGAAATAAATCGTGCTTTGAGCGCTGCCCGCCGTGTGACACGCCCCGGGGACAGGCGGCGGGGCTCAGGGGCTGGCCGGCTGCTCCGGGGCTGGGCACAGCTGGCATTGCTCAGCATCACTCCGGGTACCCCCTCTTCTCCCCCCTCCCGCTGCAGCACTACGCACCTCTTTTTTTTCTCTGTCTTTCCCCCCTTTTTCCTCTTTTCCTCTTCTTTTCTCACCCTTTTCCTCTTCCTCCTCTTCCCCTCTTCCTTTTTCCTTCTCTTTTCTGCTCTTTCCCCATCTTTTTTTCCTCTCCTTTTCCTTTTCTTTTCCCACTCTTTCCTTCTATTTCTGTTCCTTTCCTTCTCTCTTTCCCCCTCTCCTTTTCCCCCGCCTCCTTTCCTTCTCTTTTCCCTCTCCCCTTCCTCCCCATCTCTAATTTCCCCTCCTTGCCCCCTCTTTCTTTTCCCCCCATTTCCTCCTCCCTTTCATTTTTTCCCTTTTTTTCTTTTTTTCCCCTCT
>VXBN01001790.1:137119-168905 GCA_013397395.1 Sinosuthora webbiana | reverse complement strand
TTTTTGGGTTTTTGGGGTTTTTTTTTTCCCCTTTCGTGCCGCAGCCCCGGGGACGGCGGGCCGCGGAGCCGAGCCGAGCCGGGCTGGGCCGGAGCGAGCCCCGCCGGGCCGGTCGGGCAGCGGCCCCAGCGGCGCTTTGGAACGGGGCAGCGGCAGAGCCCCCTCCCTGCCCGGGGCCGGCGCTGCTCGGGGCTCGGCAGCGGGCAGCCCTGTGCTTCCCCCTCTTGCCTTCCTTCTCGGTTTATTTATTTAATTTTTTTCCCCTTTAATTTTTGACTTTTCTCCTTTATTTTTTTTTTTTTCCTCTCCCCGCGGCATCCGGGGCGCGCAGCCGGTCCCCGCGGGGACCCCGCGCCGGCCCCTCCGCTCGCATCGCCGGCTGCCAGACCCGCCGTGGTTGGGACCCTTCTGCCTTTTTTGTTCTTATTTCCCCCCCCCTCCTTTTAGCTGCGTCTTAAAACCTATTTCCAGCCGGAGTTTGCCATCGTTTCGGTGACTGAGTCAAGTCCTGGCTTGTAAGGGCGAAATGCCTCCTGCGTCTCGCTTCCAGGAGAAGTGATATTGCAGAGCTCGGTGTTCGGGGTGGGGGGAAGAAAAGTTTGAGCGAAGTCGCCTGGCGCCAAGTCCGGGCGAGGGGGAAGCGGGGCCGGTGCTGCCATCCCTGTCCCCGCTCAGCCCTGTGGCTCCCAGCCTCCGTCCGAGCCAGACCATCCCTTCTGCCTTCCCTGGGCTTTAAATCTGTGCTCAGCCTCTCCAGCCCGCGCTGCTGTGTTTTGTTTCTTTCTTTCTCTTCTTTTTTTTTCTTTAATTTTTTTTTTTTTTGCTTGTTTTGTTTACAAATTGCGATTTCAGTTGTTCCTTTCAAAGAGCAGAATAAACACAAACAACCATCGCGAGGTCTCTCCGGCAAGCCCAGCTCGCTGAGAGGTTTTCCAGGGCTGTGGTGGTCTGGGGGCTTTGCCAGGGAGACCTGTGGGCTGGCAGAGCTGTAGGTGGCATCTCCGTGACCCCCCCCAAAAATCCCAGTTTCACAGTGCCCCTCGTTGGCTGGGAGGAGGGAGATGCTGCTGGGGCCAGAAGCATCTCACCTGCAGTGGGTCCTGATTCCAAATCAAACCAGCTCCTTTTTGCTTGGGGCTCATCCCAGCAGAAGGTGCCTCTCTTGCCTCGCTGGAGTTGAGGGGGGGCTCTTTGGGGGGGGGGTTCACATTTCCCTGGATGCTCTTGTGGAAGACAACCCAGAGCTCTGTTGATCCGGGCAGGCCTCTGTGTACCTTGACTGCGTCTTCTGTCGGTCCTGAACTCTCCTGTTACGCTGCAAATGCTAAAATATCTGTTGTGTTATTAGTCAGGTTGGTTTGAGGGGGTAGGAGGGTGAGAGTCAGTGTGACTGCTGGCTCGGGGAGAGGTTTTCACGCTGGTGCAAAGTAGAAAACAACTGATTTATCTGCTCCTTTAGAAACGTGTGCGTGGCGGGGCTGTGCCGCACGCTGTGCAGCATCCCCCAGGGAAAACAGGACAGCCGTGCTGGGGGAGGTTAAAACTTCTCATCCTTGTCTCGGGAGAAAATCCATCTGTCTGTGGGAGCTGCTTGGGGCGTGTGGTCTGGGATTGTGCTGCTGCAGGAGGGACTCCCAAACTTTACGCGCTGGTCTTTCGGTCACTGATTATCAGGGACAAATCCCTTTGGCTGCAAGGGATTGCTGCAGGTTTTGGAGGGGGGGAGATGTTGGTCCTGCTCTGGGCAGTGCAGGCAGGTTGTGTCTAAAAGCTCGTGAGCAGTCTGTAGGGTTGAGGGGAATGTGAACTGAGACCTCCCCAGTGAAACCAGAGCAGAGCTGGATGAGCCACGGGGCCTTTTTTGAGGTAGGATGGTCCAAAACTTACCAGATCCCAACTTTGCAGGGTCCTGGGTTGTTTCACCAACCCTGCCTCGTGTCATTTTTGGGAGCTGGTGGTTGGAAAAACCGAGGGGAGACTAACAGCCCAGCCTGTGGGGTTTGTTTCCCTGCACACCAGTGCAGGCCTGAGCTGGGCAACAGCAGCAGCGCGGCCAAAATCCGACCCCGTTACTGCGTCCCCACCAAAATCTGAGCTCAGTTGGGCCCGACAAGGCCAACCTGGTGGTGGTTCCTGGCCAAGCCCTGCCCGTGGTTAGACTCAGATAACCCCGCTGATGTCACGGCTGGAAGTGTGGCCAGCGCTGGGCACTTTTAATAGTAGTATCTCATTTTCCTGCTTCTCTGGAGAGCTGCTGGCAGATGCCAGCCAGAGGCTCCCTGTTGAGGACAGCACGTCCCTGGGCATCTCCCAGGCTGGCTACTGTCCCCAGCCTGCCAGGACAACCTGCAGCCTGGCACGGGGGCTGTGGGCACAGGTACCTCCACAGCCCTGGTGAGGCTTCAAACCCCTCAGGGTCCAGCAGATGCTGCCTTAGAGCCATCTGGAGTCACAGTCCTGCCTTTAGTAGGCTTAGCTTGCTCAGGATTTTGCTCCTCTGTGTTGTGCCAGGTCTCCAGGAGGAGGAAAATGTAGAAGAAAAAGTCTGTGGTGTGAGAGTTTTTGAGGCTGTGGGATCACCTCTGGTGGGGTGCATGGGCTGAGGTCAGGCTTTCACAGGGCACTGATGTGCACACCAAGGGCTCCGTTCTTCAGAGCTTGTTCTGTGACTTTTATTTCCCTCTGCCCCATTCCCTGGGTGTCTCTGGGGAGGACAAGAGGGGTGGTGGTTTTGGGGAGCTCTCCTCATCTTTGTGGGGGAACAAACAGTTAACGGGTGTCCGGGCCCGGTGCTTCCCTCCGGAGGTCACCGCCGCGGGTTGTCACCTCTGGCTGTAACCTCTGTGTGTCCCTGTGTCCCTGTTCCCAGCCCTGCAGCCGTGCCAGGCCCGGCTGCAGCTGCTCAGGATGTGGGGTGAGGACTGTCCGTGCCGGGGCTGGAGCGGGAACACCTCCGGGGAAAACAGCAAAACATCCCCGTGTGCCCAGCTGGGACAGCCCAGGGCCTGGGGGCTGCCTCGTGTGCGGGTGTGAGCATCCCCCAGGAGCCTTCATCCCTCATCCCACGGGCTGGGATGAGCCTAGGACGCTCCCTCTGTCTGGGCTGGAACCTCAGCACCGTGCTCAGTCCCGCTCTTTGTGCCAGAATTATCTCTTGATGTCAGGAATTGACAGCTGACGGGACAATCCGCAGGGAGGAGAACTTCTGAGAGGTGCAGGGAGCGTCTGAGCATCCCCAGTGAGGAAGGAGGAATCCTCTGCCCCACATCTGGTGGGCTCTGTGGGGCTGCTGGGCTGCAGCAGGGCCTGGTTGTGTCCTGGTCTGGAGCCTGGTGGAGGGCTCGACCTCTCCTCGTTGACACACGCAAAACGAGCCGGGAAGGAATTCCTGCCTTTTCCAGAATCTGGGCTGTGACGGTGAAATAAACCCTCAGGAGCGTCCCTGAGTTTATTTCCACGTCGTCCTGCTGTGCTGGAGGGAGCGTTTGTGTTCCTTAAATTTAGGGCATTTTATTTATTTAAAAGAGAGCGGGGGGGGAGAAAGCCACAGAATTTGAGTTATTCATTGCAAATATTATTATTGGCGTTTTCCTCCTGTAGTGGGGGGAAAAAAAAAACCCAACAAGAGGGGGAATCAAAACATTTCACTGGAAAATACACCCTGGCTTCGTCCCACCCACATCTTCGAGGCGAAAATAAATATTTATTAAGAAATGGGTTAAAAAACCTTTTTTGTGAGTATTGTTTTCTGGGAGCAGGGGTGGGTTGCCATGTGCCACCGGGCTGGATTTTGGATTTTTTTTAGGGTTTTTTTTTGCGGGATGGTTAAAGGGAAGAAACAAACAAGAGGAGCCCTGGGTGCTGCAGGGCGTTGGGGTGTGCTTTGGTCCTGCCTTGTCCTTGTGCTCCCGTGAGCGTCCTGGTGCCTTTTCCCGGGGATTGTGTGTGCTCAGAGTATTCCCCGAGGCTCCCAGCTGCCTGAAATCCCCGAATCATTCCTGCTATAAATATCCCGGCAGTGAGACAGCAAAGAGCTGGTGGCCCTTGGCAAGGGGGCCGAGCAGGGGTGTGGTGGTGGTGTGGGGGACACTGAGGGGTCCCTGTGGCCCAGCTGGGCTCCTCCACTGAGCCACAGCCTGGCATCCCTCAAACCCCTGCTGGCCAAGTGCTGCAGGGACCTTCCCTTCGAGCTGGGCAACCTAATTGGGCTCTAATTAATCCTCCTCTGGCTCTGATCCCCGTGGCAGGGCCATCATCACCTCCCGTGGCGAGGGGAGGAACTGGGGCTCTGCTGGCTGCGACCTGTGGAGGTGTGGAGGGATCTGGGCATTTCAGAGGGGGTGCTGGGGGCTGTGGAAGGATTTGGGAGGGATGCTCAGAAGTGCCAGGGATGCTCAGAAGGGTGGAGGGATGCTCAGAAGTGTCAGGGATGCTCAGAAGTGTCAGGGATGCTCAGAAGTGTGGAGGGATGCTCAGCACCGTGGGGATGCTCGGTGCAAGGCGCAGGCAGCCGGCACGGGATCCATCCCAGCACTTCCCTAATTGCTTCCTAAAAGGCCCAGGTGGGCTCTCCAGAGTCAGTCGAGCTACAAAGCGATAGGGGAGGCAAGCCTGGGTGGTTTTATTTTAATTGATTTTGTCAGGAGTTGCTGTATTTTATTACATTTAAAGACTAGACTCCGGAATAACTTTGAACGTTTGACACGCACACAAAAAGCAGCTTTCTGACATTTTCCTCTTTGCTTGTCTTTTATTTTATTTCTCCCCTCTCCTCCTCCTCAAAGGGAAGCGTGTGCCTGGAGGGAGGACAGAGGAGGAGGAGGGAGGAGCGGTTGTGTCTCTCCAAAGGCTGCTCCGACATCAAGGCAAGCGCGGAGCAGATGAAATAATATTGCAAATAAGGATTTAAAAAACCCTACAGAAGGATCCCCACACATGCCAGCCAGCTCAAAACTGCCAGAAGATTTTTCAGACAGAAGCAATTTAGCCTGGGAAAATGCTCTATTGTTGAGATGGAAACTGGCTGCGAGAAGTTGCCTTTTCTGACAAGGTTTGGCTTGGAAAAAGCAAAGCAAAGTCAAGGAAACAACCTGAGTTTTTATTTAGAGGGGAGGGAGGCTTTTCAAAATGGAAGGTGTTCTCCGAGATAAACAGGGAACAATTCTCTTGTGAGAAAGGGCTCAAATTAAGCCCAAATGCAGCTCCTCTCCTTTGAAATTTTGTTTAACGTGGAGTTAAAAAATAATCCTGTTCAAACAGACCATTCGTAAGCACGAAATGCTTGGGCTTTTTTTTTTTTTACCCCCCCCTTCTCTTTCCCTTTTTTTCTCCCATTGTGATCCACAATAAAAGTCCCAAGGTTGCACCTTGGGGCTGTAATTCTGGTCGCAGCTGTGCCAGCTGTGCCAGCTCCTGCCTCTCTGCACCTCAGGAGGGGATGGATCTCGCCTCCAAAAAACTCCTGGGTCTGCCCAGATGAGACGGATGCAGGGTGGGGGAAACTGAGGCACGTCTGAGCTGGGAACGGGGCCCGCAGCGAGGGCGTGGGGTGGTTGTGAAAGCTCCACACAGCCCTCCTGGGCTTTGCAGGGTCCAAAAAAAAAAACCAACCCACCCCCAAAGCTGCTTTTTTGGCCCAGGAGCAAAGAAAAGCTCCCAGGTGGGGTTTGTGGGCAAGCCAGGTGCTCCCGAAGCACGGGGCAAGGAAGAAATACCCCGAAGATTCGGGTAATTGAGCAGCAGGATGAGGGCTGGCATCCCCTTCTGCTCCAGCAGGGGATAATCCCTCACACTGTGGTCATTGCTCCCTCTTCCGTACCCTGGGGGATTGGATTTTTTTGGTCAAAGACTTGGTTTTTTTGGGTGGGCCATGAGTGGAGCCTGCTGGTGTGTTTGGGTTTGGGTCTTGCCTGAGCCTTTCCCTGGATCCCATCAGCTGCAGAGATAAAAGGGCCAATGGAGGTATTGGGGAGCAATAAAATGGTAATGGGATTCCTAGCTGCCTGTTACTTCTCATGGGCTCCTCTTTTTGTGGAGTTTTGGCTTTCTTCAGCTTTACAGACCTGGGAAAAAAAGGGAGAAAAGCCCAGGGAGGGGGAGCTGAGGGAGCCTCCGGAGATTTACAGCCCCCTCAGCTCGGGGAGCAGATCCTTTGTGCTGCCAGGAGCTGATTAGGGAGGGATGCCCCGTCTCGTTTGGGCTGGGCGGGAAGGCAGAAACATTTGATTATTGTTTTTCCATTTCTGGCTGACAAGTGACTGCTGGAGGAGAGTTGTTTTCTTTCTTCCTTTCCTTTTTTTTTTTTTTTCCCTTTGCTGTGAACTCTGTGGGCTGCTGCGAGACAATTTTGTTGTGGGCAGCGCGTCTCCTATGTGAGGCAATGGCAGTGGTGAGGCAAGAGCGGAAGGAGAAGTGCAGGAGGGGATGAGAATCCAGCCAAAATCCAGCCTGAGGCACGGAGGTGGCGGGAGGAGGGGTGAGCTTCCAGCCAAAATCCACCCTGAGACGTGGAGGTGGCTTGGGCTGGGGTGGAGGAGATGAGGGGGTGGGATGGTGAGCGGTGGCAGAGAGGAATTGGATCAGAGAGGCAGGAGCAGGGCCAGGGGCATCACATCGAGCTGGGAGAGCTGTTTGGCTGCCCCTGGGGATGTGAGGGATGGGTGAGGGCGGTTTGCCAGTGCTGCAGCTGCCCTGCCCTGCTCCCAGATGTGCAGGTGGGGGCTCTTGGAAAAGGGAGATCAAAGAATGAGAAATGCGCTTTCTGCGCTGGTCATCCTTACCGGGCTAAGCTGGGCTCGCCTTCTGTCCCCACCCCTACTTTTTTCTGCCCCATTTGTGGGAGATGAGTGATTTCATCAGGCCTGGGGAGCCGTGGCTCTGCCTGCTGTGGAGGAGCCGTGGTCTCTGGCAGTGTGGAGCAGGTGCCGGGTCATGCTGGGGATGCTCCAGCGCACTGCGGTGGGGAAGTCCATGATCCCACACCTCATCCCATCAGTGCTGGGGCTGCTTCTGGAGACCCCTCACACCCTCCAGCAGCCCTGGGGGTGGGATGTTTAGTGGGGGAGCAGGAAATAGGGGTGCCAAGGAGGGTACCTGTGAGAGGTGACTTGAGCGAGCTGAAAGCCGCTGCCTCGGAGCTCTGCACCTGCGTGACCAGCCCTCCCCGCTGACCTGCACTTGTTCAAGTGTGACTTTCAATTGATCATAAAAATCCGGCGTGATTCACAGCGTTCCTGCCCTGCAGCCTGCCGGGCTCTGTCTCTCCTCATTCACGTGGCGTGAGAGAGCAGATTGCCCTCCAGTTCATCCTGCTCAGCCTTAATGGGGCGCCGCTGCTTACTGGGGCCGCTCGCCCCCCCCCGCACGCTGCTGGAATATATTAAAGACAGTGGCTTAGCGTTTTAATTTAATTTTTTTTTAACCTCAAAATGCATGAAGAAAACTCCTCTCCAGGCCAGCTCCCAAACCTTGGGGTGCGGGGAGAAGGGAGGGATGCGCAGCTCCCCGCTCCATCCCGGCGCAGCCCCCGCGTGCGTGCGTGTGGCTCGCAGACAGTGAAATTGCACCCTAGAGTTATAAAGCAATTGTCTAGCTCAGCAGCAGAATGAGCATGAAATGGTGCAGAAAGCAACTAAATAAAATTGGGTGAGGCAGATGCATGAAAATAATGACATCTCTATCCTGTCGTCAGGCGCGCTCGCTCTTCCTCGCTGATAAACTTTTATAACAGACTTTGCATTTATTTTCCTGGGGAAAACTCTCCTGCCGTGGGGATGTTGTGTTGGGGTGGGGTGAGCCCTTGCGCCTCCCTCTCCTGTTTTTTGGGGCTGGACACCCCTGTCCTTCTCCTCTCCCTGTCTCCCTTTCCCTTGTTTTTGTTTTCAGAGCGGGGTTTTTATGCTCAGCCGAACACCAAAGCGATAACCTTTGCGACTTCATTTCCTCTCTGCTGGCCGTGCCGGGCTGAGGGAGCCCTGCGAGCTGGTGGCTTTCGGGGTGGCCTCCCACGTCCCCTGCAAATGGGCTGAAGAGATGCTTTCCTGCTTTGCTCTCACTTTGGAGTTTTCTCCTTTTTCCTCTAAGGATGGGGTTGAGCAGGCTGTCCCGTGGGGTTTAGGGCACCACAGCAGGGATGGAAGTCCAGGTTGCACTGGCTGTGTCATCCCTTCTCCCTGGTGATGGCTGGTGACACCAGGGCCACCTGCTCCCACACTCTTTATTTATCCAACTGAGTGGATTAAAACGCTCCCAGTTTGGGCCTGGAGAATTGACTTCAGCTGTGATTCCTCCCCAGCCTTTCCCCTGGGCTCTGTCCCACTGTCCCTGCTCCGACAGTGCCTTGGAGTTGTTGGCCTCAGCTTCCCCACACTCCCAGGAAGCTGCTGCTTCCAGCACAGTCCAATGTTTTGCTCGTTTTGTGCCAGGATCCCCGTGGAGACTGGGAACGAGCCGCTCCTCTTCCCACCCAAGAGGCCCTTTAGGTGACATTAGGGCCGTGTCCCCGCTGTCCTGGTGTCCTCCTGCCCCTGATGGCATCGCTGGGCACTGCTCCACGTGCCTGTGGTGCCGGGGATGCCCTTTGTGAACAGGGTGCCGCCTGGCTGTGTCCTGCCTGCATGCTTTGGAGGGCTCAGGGCTGAGCTGCTCATGGATTCTTCTCCTTGTCTGCAAGGGAAAAAAATCAGCCCTGGGCTGTGCTGGAAGCCGGGGCTCACCACCCAGCGCCTCTGCAGCAGAATCTCCACTCAGAGCTGACTTGGCTTCGCTGGGATGTGTCCCTGGGGTCCCAGATTAGCTGCTCCAGTGCCTGCCCATCACACGCAGCCCAGCGTGGATCCCATGGGTGGGCCGGAGCTGCGTGTCGGCTGCTCAGCCCCGCAGCACAACAACGCAGGACACGGCGTTTTCCCCTCCTCCTGCTCAAGCCCAGCTCCTCTGGAGTGAGGCAGAGCAGGAGGTTTCCCTGCAGGGATTTTTCTGGCTCTGGGCAGGCGGATGCCAAAGCCCTGCCAGCTTTTTTTTTTTTTTTGCTGGTGTGGTTCCTCAGCACCGGAGCAGTGAGGAGGAGGAGGAGGGAAATGCACGCGTGCAAAAATCAGTGTGAAAGCATAAATCAGGCCAAGAGTGAAAGGTTAAAGAAATCCAGAGGAAGCAGAGCGATGTGCGTGATAGAAAGGGGTTTCCTGTACCTACAGAGGCCACCCAGGCTCCCTTCCTGCCGGGGCAGACCAAAACTTTCTGCGCCCCTAAGCAAATTGTGGTTGGCTGCTTGGGCACGCCGTGCCAGCTGGGGTGTTAATGCCTTGTGCTTTACGGGCTGCTCTCCCCAGCCCCTGCCCTGGGGGTTATTTATAGGGTGCCCAGGCAGATCCTGGGAAGTGCTGCAGTTGGGAATGGGGCTGGAAGGGTAGGATGCAGGGCTGCCCTAAATCCGTGTTCACTCCCATCCTCGCTGGTTTTCACCGCTGTGTCCGGACATCAGAGGGGCTCCAGGAAGAGTTAAGGCTCCTGGGACAATTACCTGCAGGCCCCTATTTAAGCACTTAGGAAGGCTTAGCTGATCCCAGCTGGAGATAGCCTGGCCCCGGGCCAGCGGGTGCCTGTTGTGTGCAAATGTGGGAGACTTTAAACAGCGGTTCAGAGCAGGGGCTGGCTGGGAGCAGGACCCCCAGAGGGCAATTTGGGGTGGCCGCTGCTGGCACCCCGGATTACACCCTGCCAGCACATTCCTCTGCTGCTTTATAAGCTTGGGGGGAGACAGATTTTGTCGGCTGAGGGGTTTTTGGCAGCGTTTGGAGCCGTGTTTTGGTAGCGGTGCTGCCGTGCCCCGGTGCTTTGCCTTGGAGTGTCACCCTCCTCTCCGAGGGGGAAAACCAGCAATTCCCTCCTGGCAGGTTCCTCCCTCTTTGTGCCTCGCCTGTGGGGCAGGTTTGTTCTGTGGGAACCAGAGGCCATCAGGCTTTGTTAGGCTCAGGCTCTTGCTTTTCCCACTGTGTTTTTCTGCCTGGGGTGGCCGAGGGGTGCTGGGCGCCGCTCCCTGCGGGCGCCCGGGCGCTCCTCCGGTTATCCCGGTGTTGAGCCATGGGAGCTGAGGCTGGGCAGGCAGGGAAAACCACGTCTGGCGAGGTTTCACGGCCTCTAGGCGTGTGCAGGAAATGTTGCAGGGCAGGGATTTCTTGCAGCAGGCCCTGGGTGGCAGGTAACAAACAGCAAGGTGCCCATCGGGAGCCCCCACCCACGCACACCAGGGCAGGCTCCTCCTCTCCCGGCGCCTTCCCGAAACCCTGGGGCAGCTCAGGGGGATGTGGAGCTGGTCCTGGAATGCTCCAGGTCTCTGAATTTGCCCTCGGATGCTGGAAGGTGCAGCACCATGCCCTGGGGACACAGCTTGGTGGAGGTCGGCAGCACCCCAGGAATGGTGTTGGGAGAACCCCAACAAACCTTAGGATACAAGCCTGGGAAGCAGTGCCAGGGAGGGTGAAAGCTCATCCTGGCTTATCCCTGAGAGCAGAGAGATGCTCCAGTCCTGCCCAAAATCTGGGGACCCTGGAGCAGCCCTTTGTAGGGAGGACAGCAGGGTGGAAGAGTGCTGGGTAGGAAGGGGTGAGCCTGGAGCTGGGTGTAGGGATGTGCCTGCAGGGTGGGAGCAGCCGGTCCTGCCAGTTCTCCCAGGCTCTGGGAAGTCCCTCGAGCTGCAGTTGAGGCCGGGATGAGGTCCCTGGTCCCTCTCTGCCACCACTTCCAAGGGCTCTTCCTTGACTGCTCAGTTTTAAGCCTTTGAGAGCACAGGCTCTGGGAAAACACCCAGACAGCCTGGCCCTGGCTGGGAGGAAAAGCCAGCTCTGCGTGGGAAGGGAAGGCAGAGCCAGTGCACTCCAAATTCAAAGCACCTTTACAAATGAATAAGGTAGAAGTGACTCTACCAAAAAAAAAACCAAAAACAACAAACAAAACAAAAAACCAACCCCAATGCATTGATCTGCCCTGTAATTGTCAGTGTGGAAATCACGGGCACATGAGGACTTGCAGCGAGGGATTAAATCCACAGCCTGATTTCCAACGTGCAGGAAACGAGCTCCCAGCACTGGTTTTGGGGGTCCCATGGACCTTTGGGCAGAGGACTTTTGATCAGGGTGGGTTTTTGTGGACCCTGTGGCAGGATCTGGAGCTCAGCGTTGATTCCATCGAGTGGCTTCAAGATTGCGTCGGCTTAACCAAGGACTGGGATTGACCTGCAGTGATTTGCTGACTTTATGATTAAGACAATGATGGAGCTGAGCTGGAGGAGAGGGATTTCGGTGTTCTCTGCCTGGTGGGACGACTTGGAACAGCACTGGCAGCACCTCCCCAATTTTTCAGCCCTTTTTGCTTTGAGGAGGTAAAATCCTGAATGCACCTTGAGGGTTCATTGAGGGGAAGGACTTTGCATCCCAGCTCTTGGCCCTGTCAGTAGCTGCAGAAGAGGAGCGTTATAAGGAGCTATTCATCATTGCAATTATTTTATTAAGAGAACACTGTGTGCTTGGGAGCTGGAAGAGATGGAGCTTTGGGATGTTTTCAGCATTATAAATACGGGCTGGTTACATCACCCAGCTTTTAAAAAACGGTGAGAGAGGATTTGCAGACAACCTTGGAGAGGAGAGCCAGGTGGCTGTTCCCAGCAGGGACAGCAGTGCCACTTGTTCTCTGCCTCTCCCTCAGGAATGAGGAGAGGAATCTCTGGGCTCTGCCAGGTGGGGATTTCAGTGTGTTCTGGCCGTGCTGGGCTCCTTTAGGGGCAGGCACAACGTTCCCACACGAGGCGGGACAACACAGCGCTGCTCTCGGAGCCTCGCTCTGCCAAACCCCAAAATGCTGCTCTGGGGGGCTGGTTTGCAGATTTCTGTCCTGTGTGGGTTTTTCAGGGGTTGCCCACCTGGGTGCCACCTGTCCCTGCTGTGCCAGGGCTGGTGGCTGGTCCCCGTGGGGCTGGCACCTCCGGGTGCGTTATCGCGGCCGCGCGCCGGGGTAAAGTCCACCATGGGAAAATGCCTGGTGGACTTTTGACTGGAGTCCTCTGGAGAGCCCAGCTTGGAAAGCTTTAACTGTTTCCTGGCAATCTCTGCTGGAGGGTGAGGAGGGGATGGAGGAGAGGGTGGTGGGCTGCCCAGTTAGGGTCAGCTCTCTGCAGCGAGGGCTCGCTCCACCAGGGTGATATGGGGACACTGCCAGCTGCTCCTGGGGTCCCCTGCATGTCCCCACCCCTCCAGTGGCTTTGCTGTCATAGCCTCAGCTCTTGGCCCAGCTGTGGTCTCCCAAAATGTTGCTTTGGGCATGTAGGGGCTGCTCTGGGGTCACTGAGTGTGCTCCTCAGGACAGTGTCCCTGTCCTGTACCCCCTACTGCTGTGTGGCCTCAAAGGATGACCCCTGTGTGTGAGGAGGGGTGGGCATCACCCTGCAGCATCCTCACCGATGGGAGGCTGCATCTGGAGGTTGAAAGGGGCCTTGGCACTGCCATTTTTGCCGTCCCACACTCTGGTTTTGCCTCCTGCTTCAGACCCCTGAGTGCCTGGTGGGATTTATTTCAGCATCTCCATCATTTTTCCATTTGCCCTTTCCCTTGCTTTTGTTTTGCAGCTTTTTTTTCCCCCCTCCAAGGTGTGAGTTGTTTGCTCTGGGTGGGTCTGTGAGCCCTGAGCGGGTCCCCGCTGCCAGCCCAGCTGGTGACAGCAGCACAGCCAAGCAGCCACCTCTCTGTGTCACGAGGTGATGGACCCATTCTCAGTGGGGACAGGGCCGGGGCGTGCTCCCAAGGGGAATTTACAGAGGGAAACTCATGCAGTGCAGGATTTTTGTCTGTGGAGAGCAGCTCAGCATGGCTGGCTGTCCCTGCAGGCACAGCTCAGTGGGGCACTGGGGAACCTCCCCGTGTGCCACCAGCTGTGCCCTCAGTGGAAGTGATTCCCGGGCGAGAAATCCCCACTGTGGAAGCCTTCATTACCGGGCAGAGCTAGGTTTGTTTTGTTTATCATCCATTTACTTGGCTTTGGAGGCAAGCCCAGAGTTCTCCAATTCTGTGTGTGTGTGGATGTGTGATTTATTAGGATTCAGGGCTGGGGTTTCTTTTTTTCNCCCCTCTCTGGTTTAATTTCACTTCCTCAAACCGACAGGCCGTTCGAACAAACTTCTTCTGGATAATTTCCTCTATAGTTTCAGAGGGCCTCCTAAAAATAAAAGACAAAACATCACAACACGGTCGATAATTAAAAAAACAACGCCTTGTCTGCGACCGGCCCGGGCCCTGATTTCGGTAACGGAGAGAGCTCAGAGGGCAGGAAAGAAACAACCATGAGCTGAGTTTTTGGGCACTTAGAGCTCTTGACAGCACTTCAGGGATGGCTGGCTCTGCTGCTTTCGCTGTGGAGCCGTGATCCCAGGCGCACTTGGGCATGTTCTCCCCGTCCATTAAAAGCGCCGTGCGTGTCTAAACCCCTGCCAGCTCCCTGCTCTGCCTTCCTCCCCTTGGCTCGGTCTGCTCCGCAGCAGTCAGGAAGAGGGAGGAGGGAGGGGAAAAAAAAATAAATAAAAACCCATTTAAGAAACGCTGGAAAACGTAATGGGAGCCTCCAGAGAGCAGGAGGGAGCAGGTAGGCGAGGGCAGAGCACCTGTGGCTGCCTTGAGCCGGGTTTGCCGGCGGGCTGTGCCCGGGGTTTTTATGAGGATTTCGCAAGCCCGGGTTTCGAAACGGCTCGGAGAGGGTTCTTTGCTGGGCGTTCTCCCAGCCCGTGGCGCCGGGAGGTGCCGGGGAGCCCCGGCAGGGTCCCGGGGGGCTGCGCTGTGCCTGTCAGCGCCGAGATTGAGATGAAGGAAAACTTCCTTTTCCCACTGTCCCGGCTATAAAAGCATGAGAGAGGGAAAGAGAGAGAGAGAGAGAGAGAGAGAGAAAGATTTCCCCCAGGGATCGGCAGTGATAAAAAGGCTCTCTTTTGAAAAGCAGTGAGAGAAAAGAAGTGTGTCTAATCCTCACAGAGAAGAAAGGGAGAACATCCCTCTGCTGCGAGCTGGGAGGGGGCTGGAGGGACCCCGGTGTGGAGGCAGCAACCCGGGGCTCCTTCCTGGGGCAGAGGAATCCTCCGGGCAGGAGCAGAGAGAGATTTTATTTCCTGGGGTCCGTTTGGGTGGGCTCGGAGGAGCTGCTGGGAGCCGAGTGCTGCGCTGCAGGGTGAGGGCAGTGGTGTGAGGGCTGGGGAGATGCTGCCGCCTCATCCCCGCATTGCTCAATCCCTGCAGGCGAGCTCTGCTGGCACCCTGCATGGGAGAGACTTGCACAGATTTTCTTTCCCCTTTTCCCCTTGGCCCCGGGACTGGAGGAGGCTGGAAAGGGGAGCTGCAGCCCCGAGCCAGGAGGGATGTGTGTCCCCGGGGCAGGGATCCCAGGGACTGCTGCAATCCTGGATCCCTTTTTCCCCACTGATGCGGGGCTGTGCAGCTGGCCTGACTGGCTGTGGCAGCTTCTTTTCCCGGTCCAACCCTGTCACTGTTTCTTCCGTGACAACTGCAGTGTCCAGGCTTGGCTCAGGGGCTGCTCTGTCGCCCTGTCAGTGAGGGGACAGTGGTGGCTTGGCTGCTGGTCCTGTGCTCACCACGTCTGAGCTGAGGCCACCACGGTGCCTTTTATTGCTGGTGTGGTTGATGATTTATTTCCAGCAGCATCCGCCCCGTCTTGTGACTTGATTAAAAATTAAAGCAAACAGAACAGAGTGGGGTGGTGTGGCTGCTGTGAGCCCAGGGTCCTTTCCCTGAGCCCCGTGGGGTTCCCAGCCCGTGGAGTGGGACAGGGAAGTCAAGGTGGATGGCAGTGGAATGACCTGTCTGGCCAGGAGGGGATGGAGGGGTGGCTGCTGGGGTGGGAGCTGTCAGTAGGATGAGGATCCTTTCACGGAGTGTAGAGCTTGTGGATGTTTATTTGTATCTCTCTGAGCTGAATAATGGTAATCCCCGGCCAATAAAGTCCTCATTAGGCTGAAATTAATGAGTTTATGTTTCAAAACACAACAACAACAACACTCAAACCCACAACCCTGCTGAGGAAACTCCACCAGGAAGGGATGGGTGCATGGGGCAGTGGAGCAGCTGGGGAGGAAAAGCAAGTTGGCATTGGGGTTTTCAGGGCCTGGTGGGCAGTGGCACAGCCACAGGGATGCTGCAGCATCGGGATGTGCTGTTGGGAGGGATTTTGGAGGCACCCATCAGCATTTTGGTGTTGGAGGAGCTCGTGCTGGCTGGTGGGCGAGCACAGAGCATCCCTGTGTGCAGGGAGCTCTTGAGCCACGTGGCTTTAGAGACAACACCTACCGTGTCTCAGTGTCACTGCTGCCTGTGACTCTTCTTGGTGGCAGCAGAAAACCAGGGCTGGAATTCTGAGGATCTTCCTGGGATGTCTGGGCCGACAGCTTCGGGGAGTTTCTGCTCCAGCCTTAGGGGGGGTTTGGCTGAGCCCACCACCCTTTGTTTGTGCGGGGAGGGATCCAGTGACTCACGAACCCCTCGCAGAGAAAGGGGAGCAGGAAATTACCTCACAGCTCTTGTGAAAGGCAGGAGCTGCCTTGAGACCTGTAATTAAAGCGGGTGTCAAGGAATGAGGTGCAGATTCCTCAAGGGGCATCTCACCGGGAGGGAGAGCAGCACCTGCTCCTCGCTAGGGAGGGGCTGGTGCTGAGCCCCCGAGGACCAAATGTGAGCCCCCAGCTCGCTAGCTTCCCAGCAGTAAGGAATTGATGTGGATGGCAGGGCCATGTGTGTCCTGTCCCCATTGTGCAGCACAAGGGAATCACTGGTCTGGAGCTGTGGGAGTGGGGTGGTGGATCTGCAAAAACCCTCCTGGGAAACGTGGGACCTTATCGGGGCAGAGCTGGGGAGAGGGTGAAGTGAGGAGGTTTTGGGGTTTTGCAGTTTGGGAATTGCAGGGGAGCAGGGGCAGAAGCAGGCTGTGGAGGCAGCAGTGGGGTGGGATGGTCTGGAGGGGAGACCTGAGTCCTCGCTGGGGTTGGAGGAACTGCTTGGGGACCCGTCCTGCTGGGTGCTGGCAGTGCTGCCTGTGCCACCTCAATGGCCTCGTTCCCCTGTAGTGCCCCCCCTGCGCTGTCTGTGAGGGCAGGGAAACTGAGGCACAGGGATAACCTCGTGTGTTCGCTCAGGGTGAGTGCCCAGCACGTCCACCCTGTTCCCAGCTCTTCCACTGGCCCCTTCTTTTCCAGCCACTCCTACCTGCAGTCCCTGGGCTGGTGCCAGGAGCATGGGGCATTCCTGGGGGTCCCTCCATCCCCCTGGACACCCCAGCCCTGTCCCCGTGGCTGTGGTGCCTTCCCAGCAAATGCCAAATCTGCTGAGCGGACGGAAAAAATGAAAAAGAGGAAAAAAAAAACCAACAAACCCCAACACCCTACCCAATAATATGAGGAAGAAATGTTGGTGTGTCCTGGGTGGATTAGTCGAGACTCCTTGCTGGATTCCTCCGAAGGGAGGTGCTGGTGCTGGAAGCCGGCCACCAGCCGGGCCTGCCGCATTTTTCCTGGATTCTCTGACCGTTTGGGGACTGAACTTTGGTCTGAAAAATATGTATTTTTAACTTGCTTGTGTCTGAAGCCTGTCTCGGCTTTGGGCTGCTCGGCTTTCCCCTGGCCTGGCCGTGAGGTGAGAGGGATGCAGTGGGAGGTGAGGGCTGGACCAGGAGGAGGAAGCCAGAGGAGGAAAGGTTCGTTCTGACGCCAAGAAAACCATTTCAGAAGGTTCCTCCTGCTTGGCCCCATCGCCCAGCACGAGTGTGGGAATGGTGTGTCAGGACAATGGCAGCAGTGATGGAGACACGGGCCAGACAGCCTGCCCTTGAGATAACTGTGCAAAACAAGGAAGGGATGAGTGTCTTGGAAAGGGCTGTAGCCCCAGCCTGCAGGACTGATGGACCCACACACCATTGCCTTGGAAACAGCCACTGGAGTGTGCAATATTCCCGTCCCTGGGGGCTCTTTTCCCTCCCTCCCAGCTGTGGAGCTGTTGCAGGACGCTGGCACCTGGGCTGGCCCTTTGGCCACGATGAGGTTCTGCTGAGGGCCGTGCTCAGCTCGGGGCTCTGCAGGGCAGCGCTGGGGCGTGGTGGGCCCGTTGTTTATTGTAGGGTTGCCGGCCACAGCGGCTCTGCGGGGTGTCCCTCGCTTCCCCTGCTCGGGGACGGGGCCTGCCCCGAGCCAGCGGGACAATCCGGGCTGCGTGCTCGTAATTAAAACAAATAAAACAAACCCGTGCGCGGCGTTATTTACAGTACGGGCTCGGGAAGAGTCGAGCTGAATATTGTTTCCTCGCCGAGTTTTTCCCTTTGTGGCTCACACACGAGTTTGTTGTTGTTGGCTGCTCCCGGGGCCGCGGTCTCGCGTGCCGGGGCTGCTGCCGGCCCGCAGCGGGAGAGCTGGCATGGGGTGGCCAGGGATGGGTTATGTCCACTGTGGGCATCCCTGGGAGCTGGTGTGGGGTGGCCAGGGATGGGTTATGTCCACTGTGGGCATCCCTGGGAGCTGGTGTGGGGTGGCCAGGGATGGGTTATGTCCATCATGGCATCCCGGGGAGTTGGTGTGGGGTGGCCAGAGCTGGGTTTTGTCCGTCGTGGGCATCTCTAGGAGCTGGTGTGGAGAGGTTAGAGCTGGGCTCTGCCTACTGTGGGTGTCTTGGGGAGTTGGTGTGGGGTGACCAGAGCTGGCTTCTGTCCATTGTGGGCATCCCTGGGAGCTGGTGTGGAGTGGCCAGGGCTGGACTCTGCCAGTGTGGGCATCCTGGAGAGCTGGTGTGGGGTGGCCCTGGCTGTGCTCTGTCCATTATGGGCATCCCTGGGAGCTGGCATGGAGTGGTCATAGCTGGGCTCTGTCCATCGTGGCATCCATGGGAGTTGGGATGGGGTGTTCAGGGCTGGGCTCTCCCCACTGTGCATGTCCTGGGGAGCTGGTCTGGGGTGGCCAGGGCTGGGTTTTGCCCATCGTGGGCGTCCCAGGGAGCTGGTGTGGGCTGGTGAGGCCTGGGCTCTGCCCACCTTGCTGGTGTGGCTCTTGCTCCATGGCTGGGGTGCAGAGGAAGGAGAGCAGCACGCCCCTCGTGCCAGGCTGCAGGCAGCCACGTTCCCGTGGGAAGCATATGGCAGGTAATCCAGTGCCAGATGGGAATTTGCTCCGGTGGCTGCGGCCCCCGGTGCGGCTCCCGCACGCACAGCCAGGCAGAGCTCGGTGTGTGGTGGCCCCAAAGCCACCCCTGGGAGGGTGAGCAGGGTGGCACCACTGCATGGCCCCGTGCAGCCGTGCAGGAACACCCCGAGGGGCACCAGTGCTGCTGCCTGGGCACCGGTGCTGCTGCCTGGGCACAGAGCTGGCTGAGCGCACCAGCCCTTGCCTAGCGGGGCAGGGCTTAAAGCTGGGCTTAGGAGGTCAAAATCTGGCTAATGAGTTAATGGCAATTAATTAACTGCAGGGCGCTTTGCAGATATTAACTAATTGTTGTGCTGCGAGCGCGGCCTGTGCGATCACCCCGCCCGGCAGAGTGAGGTGTGGAGGAGCCTCAGGTGTGTTACCAGCCGGGCTGTGACTCCAGCCAGGGCTCATCCTGCTCCTCTTGCCGTGCTGAACAGTCACCAGGGGCTGCAGGCACGGCAGGATCAGACCCCACCACGGATCCCTGTCTGTTTTTCTGAGCCAGCTCTCTGCACCCACAGACTTTGGAACCTGAGCATCTCCCTGCCTGCTCCGTCCCCGTGAGCGTTTTTAGGGGGGAGGCAGCCGGAGCCACGATGTTCCTGGTAAACCACCACCCACGCAGGCAGTCTTGTGTCTGCTGGCTCTTCACTGTGCTCCCCAGGAGCTGCAGCAGCAGCTGAGCAGCGTCTGTGGTACCCAGAGCACAGTGGAGGGTTTGCAGAGAGAGAGAGAGAGGAGCCCCTCCAGGAGCTCGGGCTCCTGGCTGGGTGCAGGTGCAGCTATTTTTAAATCCCTCTGGACAGAGTGGTTTGGCCCCCCCGTGCACTTTCTGTTTGTTTGTTTATTTGCTTCTTCTGGCGGCTGAGGAGTTTGTAGAAAGTGACTCAAACGTCAACTTATTTTGTCAGCTTTTGGGGAAGGGATTAAATCTCAGAGCTCCATTGTGCGAGCAGATCTAATTTTAGGCCTGGGATCTTAAAATAGAGGAAAAAAAAAAAAAAAAAGGAGTAATTAGGCGTTTTTCCCTGGGCCAAGGGAAAACAGGCTGTGAGGTGGCCCCAAGGAAGAGATGTGGCTGCCTACAGCCAAAGTCAACACGTTGGGAGGTGGCTGGAGCTGCTCCTGGCTGGCACCGGGACAGGGCACAGCACGGGGGTGTGGGGACAAGTTGAGGGTTAACCCCCTGGTCTGCTGGCACCTGGAAAGGGCACAGCACGGGGTTGTGGGGACAAGGTGAGTATCAACCCCCTGGTCTGATGGCACTGGGGTATTCTGGTGTTTGTCCAGGCTGGGGACCCACAGCGTGGTGGGCATGGTTGCTCATCCCACCCTGATGGCTCAGGGCTGGTCCAGCTTCCTGGTGGAGTTCCTGGCCAGGCAACGTGGGTCTTGTGCCTGTGCAGGTGGCCCTGGCAGGTGCCAGCACCCTTCCCCATCGATGTGACAAAGGCAGAGGGGCAAGTGTCCCTGTGATGGGGGGACACAAAGTCCCATTTCGTGGCGGGACTCGTCATCCCGTGAGCAAATATTCCGGTGATACTAAAATGCTTGGGATTTTCTAGCCAATCGAAGCTCTCCCGAGCAGTGCCAAGAACAATTCAGCAGCCTCCAGAAACAGCTTTCCCCGAGGATCACTTGTTCCTCGTGCCAGAATGATTGATGAGCACGGGGAGGTTCAGTCCAGTGTGACCTGACGGTCTCATCCCCGCAGCCCGGCGGGGACTGTGCCGTGGGATCCCTGCTCTCCATGCAGCCCCTGCAGGAGGCTCGTCAGAGCCTGACAGCCTGTGGAGCATCTCAAAAACATCCCGTGAGCTTGTCAGCACTCTGTAATCTCCTTTCTCCCTCCTCTCCAGGAGATTTCTTGCAAAGGTGTTGACAAAGTCAGAGGATGCAAGGGCAGCTCGTGGTCAGCTCCGTGTCCCCGAGCATCCGCCAAACCCTCCTGCCTCTGTCGGAGCCTCTCCTCACCTCTGGCAGCCTGGCTGGCTTGGTGGGGATGGAAACCTGCTCCTAATGACAGTGCAGCAATAATTCTGGCTGTTACCTTGATAGCAAAACCAGCGAACACCAGCAGCTGCCTTCGAACTGCCAGCAGGAGTGAAAACACAAGGCATGTGCTTAGGGAAAGCTTCAGTCTCTGGGTGTTTTGGGGAGGGAAATAAAACATACACAAGACTGTTTGCTTTTTTGCTTGAAACCTCTTTTGTGATCCCCCCCCCGCCCCTCTCTTGGATGGCTCGGTGGCTTTCGACAGCTCACGCCGTAGGTGGATGTTTGTGCTTGGAGATGTTTTTTCCATATGCTCCTCATAGCTCCGCTCGCGGATTTTGCACATGGGCTGCAGGAGAGAGAGAGAGAGAGAGAGGTAGGCTGCTCTAATATCATATGATAATGTGAAATTAGCTCCACTTTACATAAATTGAGACACCCAGGCGCTTCCAGGCCTGGGTAGGGCACGCTGGGGGTTGCTGCCCTCCTTCCCCTCTGCTGGGAAGGGAGGCAGAGCCCCGGGGCTGGCTGGCAGCAGGGTCCTGGATCTCTCCGTGCACACACGGCTCTGTTCCCCCCTAATCCACTGCCGGCTGAGGGTGAATTCCAAGCCCTGGTGGAAATTTAGGTCAAAGGTGCTTTTAGTTCAGAGGAATATGATCAAATTAGGGCCCTTTTGTGTTTGCCTGTGTTGGTTTGTTGGGTTGTTTTTGGTTTTTTTTCTGAAGGGACTTGCGTAGGCACAGAGATGGGCAGATCCCGACCGTCCGTGAATCAGGCCAGCGCTGCCTGTGCCTGTGGCAGGGCTGGAATTTCAGCTGGAAAGGTCACAATTGGTCTAGAGTTGGTTTTCAGCCAGGGACGTGTTTCTGGCCCTGCCTGGAAGGGAGGGGTGTGGGCACAGCTGGCAGAGCCCCTGAGCCTGTGGTGTTTCCCCAAGCCCACCCCGAGGGAGCGTTGGCTCAGGGACTTCCCTGAGGCCTGGGAGGTGGAGGGATTAAAATTTTATCCCTTGGGAAAAGCAGCGTCACTGTGCTAGTTGCGGGCTGGGAGGTTTCCTCCAAAGCCCCTGCAGTCCTGGGGAAACTTTGTTGTTGGCACCCCATTGTCGAGAGGAGATTGCTGTGTTTGTGCCAGAAATGTTGTGGTATTGGGGTGTTAATCAGCTCCGTGTCTGCAGGACAGGAGCATCCCCATAGCCGTGGGCGTTCCTGCAGCATGGGGATCCTTCATCCCACTGCTACCCTGGATCCCGTGTCATCCTGTGTCCCATGTCATCCTGCATCCCATTGCCATCCTGCATCCCTTTCCCCTCTTGTGTCTCATTGCCATCCTGGCCCCCACTGCTGTCCTGCATCCTGTTTCCATCCTGCATCCTATATCCCTCTTGCATTCCACAGGCATCATTCATCCCACTGCTATTCTGCATCTCTTTCCTCTCCTTCATCCCACTGCCCTCCTGGTTCCCATTGCCCTCCTGGTTCCCACTTCCCTCCTGGTTCCCATTTCCCTCCTGCACCCCCTGCCCTCCTGCCTGAACCGTGCAGTTCTCACTTGTGGTCAGGGGCAGGGGAAGAAGAGGCAGCTACGTGTCGAGTTCTCAGTGTAAACACCCTAAACCCCCAACTTTTGTGGTTGGTTTTTTCTGCTCGGTTGTTTTCTGAAGAAATCCACGAGCTGGCATTGCTGTCTGAGGCACCGCAGCCACCCAAAACCTGTTTGTTTTCATCCTGACATTAACACGAGGTCGGAAATAAACGCTGCAATTTCCAGGCCGGTTTGCCGATTAGCGATAGGCAGGAGTGAACCATTCAGCCTTAAATTAATTCTGCTGGGGTGCGTTGCTTTTTTTGCGGAATTTTTTTTCTTCCTTCCTTTTCTTTTTTTTTTTTTATTATTATTGATGCATAATGTATGATGAGAAAAAGTGAAAAAAAAATAATTAAAGTCTGAAGAGCGCTGCATGGATTCATTCATTATGAAATCTGGGTCAGCAGCCGGAGAAGGAAAACAAGGAAGGGGGGGCTGCCGGAGTGGAAAAACAGGACTTGAGAAGCGCTGCAGGCACGGCAGGAATGCGCGAAAGGCCCTTTGCAGGCAGCCTGGGAAATCCGAAATCCCATCCGCGGCTGCCCCCCGAGGAGGAGAGCGCCTGCCGGGAATGGGAGGGGGATGCGGCGGGCCGGGCACGGCGCTGGAGAGGGGATTCCCTCTCCTGTCCGTCTGTCTCTGCTCCTGGCTGCTCCATCAGCCGGGGGCTGGGGGCAGGCGCTGCCGTGCTGAGCCAGCACATCCTGCTGGGGACGGGGGGAGAGCTGGGGAGGGGGAGAGGGCTGTGCTGGGGAATGGGGTTGGGCAGGAGTGGGATCCCAAAGGGCTGTGCTGGGGATTGGGGTTGGGCAGCAGTGGGATCACAAAGAGCTGTGCTGGATATTGGGCTTGGGCAGCAGTGAGATCCCAAAGGGCTGTGCTGGATAGAACATCCCTGTGCCATGACGTTCTTGTACCGTGACATCCCTGTGCCACAAAATCCCTGTGCCATAAAATCCCTGTGTCATGAGACCCCTGTGCCATGAGATCCCAGTGCCATGAAATCCCTGTGCCATAAGCATCCCTGTGCCATAAAATCCCTGTGCCATGAGACCCCTGTGCCATGAGATCCCAGTGCCATGAAATCCCTGTGCCATAAGCATCCCTGTGCCATAAAATCCCTGTGCCATGAGACCCCTGTGCCATGAGATCCCAGTGCCATGAAATCCCTGTGCCATAAAATCCCTGTGCCATGAGATCCCTGTGTCACGAGATCGCTGTGTCACAACATGCCTGTGCCATAAAATTCCTGTGCCACGAGATCCCTGTGCCATGAGCATCCCTGTATCACAAGATCCCGGTGCCATGACATCCCTGTGCCATCATATCTGTACCACAAGCATCCCTGAGCACGTCGCTCAGATTTTGGGATTTCAGCCCTTGCCTGGGACTCAGCTAATTGAATTGCAAAGAGTGTGGTTGAAACTTGGAGTCTTCCCCGCTGGCAGGAAGCGCAGAGATTTCAAACCGTGCTTTTGTGCTGGTTTGGGAGAAAAAGGCAGGATTTTTGGAATTTAATTGCAAGATGGAAATTCCCCTCCTTCCTCTTGCTCCTTCCACAGGAAATATGGCCCAAATTGATCAGACTGTGCAAACAATCAGCATTCATCCTTGGGAAATATTCCATCGTAGGTGCATTCATCCTTGGGAAATAATTTTCTGACCCAGTCACGTTAAGTGCTCTTCTGAGCAAGCACTCTCCATCCCAGTCTCCAGCATGGATGGAATCGTGATCCCAGTGGGAGCTTTTGGGCTTTCCCTTCAAGCAAATATTAATTCAGGCAGCGTCAGGAGACCCTTCCTCTTGTTTTAGCCCACTGAACAGCCACAGGATTCACGTGCTGCTCCGGGGGGGAGCCCTTTGGTCCGGCTTGTGCACACGCTGGGTTTTATCCCTTCTCCAAAGATCCCTTCCCTGCCGTCCCGCAGATCCGCTTGCATCATGTGGGAACCATAAATAAAAGGCTGTGGAATTCAGCTGCCTGTGCTGCAGCAGGGAGGATGAGATAATCCTGCGTGCAGCAGGCTGGGATGGGCGTAGGGGACGGGCAGAAATGTGCATTGATCCCCCCCGGCTGCTGCCGTGCAGATGGATCTGCCTTTTCCCTCCCTGGGAACCTCCTGAGGCAGATCCAGGAGGATCTGTGGTGGTGACACGAGTGACACAGACAGAGCTGGTTGAACCCTGGGGGTCCCTGCAGGGTCTGGGTCACCGGTGCTGCCTGTGGCACGGCGCTGGGTGTCCAGGAATGCACCCAGTCCTCCTTCCCTGGGCAGCAGCATCTCCAGCTGTCAGCTTCCCTGGAGGGATCTGGTTTCCCTCCCATAAAGACCAGCCTGATTTAGTTCCAGGCTGTGCAGGAAGGGCTGCTTTGGGACGGGGAGCGCCGGGGAGAAACGGTTAAACTGGAGATGCCGGAATGTTTTCCCACACGGGGAGCGGTGGGGGAACACAGAGCTCGTAACAACGCTCCTAATTTTCCTGTGTGATTTAATAAAAATGTAAATTGACTTGGGGTGGATGACTCACTCCGCAGGGTGGTGTCGATCGAGATGATTTGGTGGCTGTGTGGAACCAGGGGGGCTTTGTTCCCTCTCCTCAAAGGCAACTGGAATGGTTCCGAATGGTTCCGTGGTGATGGGGTGGAGGTGGTCTGGCCCCTCTTCCCGTTTGGCCCCAGCATTTTGGGACAGGGAATGGTGGGCAAAGCCATGGTGGCTTCATCCAGTGTTGGTGGATGTATCCCACTGGGAGCCCAAACCCTGTCCTGGTGCCCTCAGGGGGGCAGATCTCTGCCCAGGACTCACTGTGGGGCAGGATTTGGCCCCATAGCAGGAGGGTCTTCCATCCTCCTGCCCCTTCCAGGGTGGGTGAAAGCGTGCCAGGACACTGCACTCTGACCCCAGTCCAGCTCTGGGCACTAATGGATTACAAATAACAATAATAAATGACAGGAGATGGGATAATCTACCTACTGTAATGTCGTATTACCGTGGCTGTTAGTTATAGATTAATATGTAATTGTATTACATTGGCTACATATGCATAAAGCTCGTGCTGCGGGGCCTCGGCCAGCCTTTAACCCTCTGTGCTTCACAAAGAAACTTCAGGGCCTTGATCCCACACATCCCAGGAGCCCTCTGCCGAGGCACCTCCTGTGGTTGTGCAAGCCAGGAGCATCCCTGCTGCCTCTGCGTGCTGCTGGAGCACATCCCTGTCTCCTCGGGATGCGCTGCTGAGAGCAGGGATGCAGGGAGCGCCGGCCACGGGGGATTTGTACTTTTTGCAACAGCAGGTGAGGGAAAGGTGGGGAATGAAGCCCCCCTGCATCCCCCTGCTCCCACCACTTCGGCCTCACACCTGGGCGGGCAGGGCGGGGCTGCGAGGGCTCCCCAGCAGATCCTTGGCGTGACCAAGACCCAGTTCTGTCGAGAGTAATGAAGTGCGAGCCCTTCCCTTCAGTTATTTTTAATGTGGATCTGCTCAGGCTCGGCTAAATCCGGAGGAGCTGCCTGTTGTTTGCAGAGCCTCCCCCTGCGCCGCCGGATTGCTGGGCTCAGGGTGAATTACTCACTGCCGGGAGGCTGGATGGGCTCGGAGATGTTTGGTTTGGGGCTTGCCTGGCTCTGATGAGCACGGGGGCAGATGGTCGAGGGTTTGGGGACGCTCATCGGTGCCTGTGCTGGGGCTGAAGTGTGGGGCAGGCAGGGAGAAGGGGGTTTCACCCCTCCAGGAGGGTTTTCCCTCCCTGTCCCTGCCCTGGATTTCAGCAGCTCCAGCCCCACTTGCTCTGCTTTTCCTGGGAATGTTCATGTGCTCTTCACTTGTCCCATCCTTTGCTGAGCAGCACCTGTGGGATGGGCAGTTTAGGGAGGGATGGGAGTTGGGAGTTCCTTCCCTGCTCCCCTTCCCATCCCAGTTCAGCCCTCCCCGCCGTCCTGCCTTTAATTTTTGATCCCTCTCTCCCCTCTCCTCCCGAGAGCGCGAGAAGCAGAGGCAGGAAACGTGGGCTGCTGCCAGATGGCTCGAAATGTAGCATCTGTAATACTTTATCAGAAGAAAATTACGGCCGAATCACTCTCCCTGATTAAACGGCCCGGCCAGATCCTCCACGGGCCAGCTGGACAGCCTCACCCTCTCGCGACAGGAGGGGAAGCCACAGGAGTTGGGGACGTGGGGAGGGTGGTGACACAGGGAGGTTTGGATGGGGAAAGGATTGGACTGGACCCTCCAAGCAGCGGGGTGGGTGTGTTGACACCTCCCTGGGCCCGTCCTGTGTGGTGCCAGCTCCTGCTCTTTGCTCCCCGTGGGATATTGGAGGTGAGCAGCCCTCCCTCGGAGAGCGAGGAGGCTGATGTTTCCCCTCTTGTTGGTTTTCCAGATCTTGGAAAAACAGCACGGCCGTGCCAGGCCACCCCGTGGGCTGCCGATGTTTTGCTTTTGGAAGTTGCTGTGAACAGGCAGAGGGTGAGGGATGCTCCAAACCCCTGGGGCTGGGTGGAGCATCCCCCCAATCCCTGCACCCCTTTAGGCTGGGGGTGCTGTAGAAGCGCCTGGAGAAAGGCGGCGGGCGAGAAGGGAAACTGAGGCAGGGCGGAGGGTGCCTCTAGGATCTGGGAGGTCATCTGGAATGCTAGTGAGAGTCAGAGCCAGAGTTTAAGCCTCTGAGCAACCTGTCCTCTGGCTCACCCTGCCCTCGTGCTTGTTCTGAGCGCGGTGGCCAAAGCACGGTGCTACCGCTCTCAATGGGCCTGGCGTGCGGGCGGCTTTGTGATGAGTTCACCCCGCCTGGCTGGCCGAACGCAGGCGTGGACTAATGCCACTAATTTCCACTAATGCTGGTGGAAAAATCTCCTGCTGGCGTGAGCAGGGGCCGCTTTCCCAGCCTGCTGCCTGCGGGGTGGGGAGAGGGGGAGTTCACGTCCAGGCGCGCGGAGCTGAATTCTTCCCCGATTTGCTTGAAGTGGTGACCAGATTTTTTTTTTTTTTTTCCTAAAAGGAAAACAGGAGGAATCTGAGCTCTTAAACGCGTGGAATTAGCTGTTGGAAGAATTAGCTGCTGGCCGTAGGAAGTTTGTGTATGAAACACTTTAAAAAGGGGAGGAAGGTGTTGAGTGTCTGCGTGTGAGAGGGGGAGATCCGGTGTCTGAACGTGGCCTGACATGGGATGCTTTTGGCCTGAGCTGTCCCTGTGTCTCCATCCCACATCCCTGTGCCTCCCCAGCAAACCCACAGGGACCCAGCCAGTTCTGGAACCTGCCCCAGGCCCAGATGTGCCCGTCCCTGTCATCCCTCTGCCCTTGGTGGGGAAGAAATGCCGGGCCCAGGAAAAGCAGCAAAAAAAAGCACGTTTTCCACTCAACTCCGGTGGGATTTAACTGCAGGAATTGAGCTGGAGCAGGGCTTGGGGGTCTCCCAATCTCCTGGGGCTTAGGAAGGAGTGCAGCCATGGGATCCTGCATGAGGAGGATGGAGGAGCAGCTCCCCTGGATGCTGGAGCCTTCCTCCCTCACCAGCCTCCCGGGGGCCTGGGCCGGAGGAGGGGAACTGTACACCTGGAGAAACGTTATCCCTTCCCTTGCCCGTAAATATTTTACGAGCAGATTAAAAATTGAAGCCGAAATGAGCTCTGCCATCAGAAGAAACCGGCTCGGTTTCAAGTTCTGTTTAAGTATTTTTCTTTATAATGTAGCTGTGTCAATTAGAAAATGACATTGCTATTTAAAATGCTGTTCCGTGGCCCTCTTTAATTAAGGCAGCGATATAATACCAATCTGCTCTCATTAATGAATTTTTAACAATCAAAACGAGAGCTGAATGACGCACAGTTGGATTTGCAGCGCGGGTGTTTTCTGACGGCGCAGTTAAAGGAGCAGCGGCTGGAGAGGGGGAGAGGCTGCTCCTCCTCGGGCTCAGCAGCTGGAGAATCATCTCAGCTGCTGCTCCGTGGGTTTGGAAGGGCTTCATCCCTCTGCTGGCCTTGAGGAATTGTCCTGGGGGGAGGAGATCCTTCTGAGGCTGGTGGGTGGCTTCGTGGGACCTGCGCGGGAGCGCTGGGTGAAAAGCGAAGACACCAAAGTCCCGAGCAGAGACACGACTGAAAATAGAGATGGGAGAGGGGTTGTGAGCCCAGGGGCCACCTCTGGGTCACATCCTGCCTGCTGCAGGGTGTCCTCACTGCTCACACTCGCTGGGCATCCTTGGATCCCATCCCTAGCCCAATTTTCCCTGGAGATTTCCCGAAACATCTTTTGCTGTGGCAGCAAAGCGTGTGATGCAGTACTGGGGTGTGTGGCCTTCCCACCCCAAATAAACCCCTAATTTCAGCCCTTTTCCCTACAAAGTGTTTCTGTTTTTGTTTAGACAAGGCAGGGTAGGTTAAAGATGCTCCTGCACCTCACCTCATGCTAATTGTCTCCCGCTGTTAGATCAGGAAGCCTTTTTTTCCCAGTGGTTATTTTCTGGGGTTGCTGGAGGAGCTCTCTCCCCTCTTCTTCTTCTTCCCTCAAGGAGGCGAAACAAAAACAGGAATTTGTTTGAATAATAGAAAAAAAAAATTACCCAGGCGTGAAAAGCTTAAGCGTAATCATTTCCGTGGCCTGCTTTGATTTGAGTTGATACGATTTGTTTGCTCTCTCATCCTTCCTCCCCGTTTCCTCTCCAACACCCACTCCTCGCTCTGGCCTTTCCCTGACGAACGATTTGGGTATTTTAGGAGCAGTGTGTGCATGGAGCAGCATCCCTGGGATGCTGTTGGAGCAGGGGAGCTGCAGGCTGCATCAGTCCCAGAGTCTGAGAGAATCTGGGTGGACGTGCAACGGGAATTTTTCCAAATCTCATCCTTCTGCTGGTGTCCCCCCTGCTTGCCTGGGGTTTGGTGACGCCCCTGGGCACCTCAGAGCCAGGTGAGCCACACCTGCAGCGAGTTTGCTTTGAAATTGTCACCAAAGTTTTGCTTTCAGATAGTTTTGTGTCAAGCTGGAGTGACCAGCCCGGAGGGGCTGGAGCTTTCCCCCACCTCCCTCCCCTTGCCAGAGAGTTGAGCCAGTGGGTTGAGGTTTCCTGGCTGGCTTTTTGTTGCCATAGGGAAGAGAATGGAAGCCTGAAAACCATCCTGTGGGTGCAGGGAGGAAGTGTCAATGTCTAGGAAAACAAGGAGAAAATAGCGGTGGCAGCACCGCGCCGTCGCCTGAGCCCAGCAGGAGTCGGGACAAACCCTCCTGGCAGATGGGAAAGGCCAACGGGGTCGAGTTTGGGGTCGTGTTTGTCCCTCCTGGCACTGCTGGCACACAGGGATGCCAGCCAGCAAAGCCACGGCCGGGGATTGGGGCAGCCACGCCTGCAGCTCCAGCTCCGTCCTTCTCCTGCAGGGCTGGGAGAGACCAGAATGTATTCACAGTGAAAAAATAAGGGAACAGGGAATTCTATTCTCTGCTGTGATTTCAAGAGGAGGGAGGAGAGAGATGCAAGGGCGGCTTTGAGCTTTTGCCCAGGAATAGCCAGGGATCTGCTTGCAGGCTTGCATCCCACTGCCGATAATTTTGGAGCTGAATCATCTGCATTTTGTGCTGCTCCCGAGACAGCGTTCAGGAATACGCATCCCCAGGGTGTCAGAGGCACATTTTTGTGGGTTGACAATGGGATCTGATTAAGGGGGGGAAAAAAAAAAAAAAAAAAGGCAACCCAAATGACATCTAAAGCCGCCAGCCTCGAAGTCTGGACTCCTGTTGCTCATTTCCCACTCAGACACTCCCCGGGCTCGGCGTGGCCGTGGCTGTACAGCGGGGCTGGAGCCAGCTCCGGCTTGGGGGATGAGTAAAAACCCATCTGCAGATGCTGAGGGAGAGGAGGTGGAGGGGTGGGAGGTGCACTTTGGAGTGGTTTTGCTCCAGCCTGTGCGTGGGGGTGGCCCCGATGACGCCGGAGCCACGGGGAGGCCGGGAAAGGCTCCTGTGCGTGCAGGGCAGGGAGCAGGTGCCAGTGCCCCTGGCCACCAGCTCAGGTGTGGGGCCACTGTCACCCCGGGCCAGCTCAGGGGGGTCAGCTGGCGGTCACAGGGCCTGTCCCCTTGTGGTCCCCTGCTGTCACAGTGAGGGCAGGTGTGCCCAGGCAGGGCACTCCCTGCTGTGGCTGTCCTGAGCATCCGTCAGAGCTGTCCTGAGCTATTCCAGCATCCATCAGAGCTGTTCCAGCATCCATCAGAGCTGATCCAGCGTCCATCAGAGCGGGTTAACGTGAGCTGTGCACCAGCCAGCCTTGGGGCACTGGGGGCTGACCTGCCCCTGGCTCAGTGGCTGCCCCACTGAGCACCTGCCGGGGCTCAGGGCACTGCAGGGACAGCTTAACCCCTCCTTCCCCGGCAGCAGGAGGGGGAGAGGAGGGTGTGGATGGAGCTGCTGATGCACGGCTGGTTGGCCCTGCGAGAAGCAGAGCTCTGGCTGCTCCCCAGCAGGAGCAGGGGGACAGATTTCTCCGAGCAGAGAGATGGCTTTTGTCACCCAGCCTGGTGTCAGGCGTTGGCCACGGGGTGTCCCCTGTCACATCGGGTACTGACATTGCTCCTGACCTGCAGGGATGGCAGCTTCTGAGCCTTCTGCTCCTGGAAGGGGAAGGAGAAGGAAGATTAAACCACAGGACCCGTGAGAGTGCAAAGTGATTTTTAAGGGCACCCTGGAGGGAATCTCCTGGGGCTGCCCCGCGTTGCTGTGGCTCTGCAGCACAGCCCCATCGGCTGGTGTCCCCAAAATGCCACTGCCAGCCCTCCTGGGTGGGCAGAGAGCTGGCTGTTTGTCACCTGTTTGTGAGCCAGGTGATCTCCTGTGCCCAGGACATGCCAGCTCATGGCTGGGATTGTCCCCGAGTTTCACTGGGGCGTGGGAACTCTTTAGTGCCAGGCTCCGGGGTGGCTGTTGGGGCTGAGCTGGCACAGTGCTGTGCCCCACACCGACTTGTTTGTCCTTTCCTGACTTTCCTACCCGAGGAGTCCCTTTATTCCTTCTCCCACCGGTTTCCTGTCCCTGCAGCTCTTGGGGAGCCGGGACAGACCTGGGCTCAGCCAGGGGGACACTGCAGCTCCCCCTGCATCCCTTCACACCTGCTCCCTCCCCGCCAACCAGTTTCATTAATGTACTAATTAGGGTTAAAGCCCTAATTAGAGCGTCTGTGCCATGTCCTTGGGAAGGCAGCTTGGCTCCTGGGTGCTAATGGAGCTGCTGTCACAACAAACACCAGGCACACGTGCTGCCGGGATCCCGGGATCCTGCTGCCCACACCACGGAATGGGAGCTGCTCCTGGCAGCATTCTCCGTCCCTGTGCCCCTCCCTGGGGACAGAACAGGGCCAGGTCCCCCTCACCGGGACAACCACCAGACTCCAGCCTTCACCCCTCGCCCATGGCTAAGGCCTAGTTTAAGGGGTGGTTTCGAGTATATTTTCTATTATTTAATATGTTTGAGTAGTAACTTTTCTGCTAAGTGGTGCTTTGGAAGGTCAGACATGGTTTGTGCAGCCTGATCTCCCCGCAGAGGGCTGCAGTGTTTTTAATACCTCTTCTGCTCAACCTCCCCCCTTCAAAATACCATTTTCCCCTGTAAAAACACACCGGCGTGGCCAAACAGCCCCCAGATGACACTCGGGGCTCGCTTTGAGCTCAGAAGAAGCATTGCAGCTGGACGACAAAAACATTTTCCCCTGCTTCTTTCTTCAAAAACCTGGAGGTTTGGGGCTTTAACCCCATCACTGCCGTGCTGGCCAGCCGGGAGCCATCTCCGGGAAAGCTCCGGGAGGGATTGCTGTTTGCCCGCGCGGCGCTTCCCGTGTCTGAGCAGCGTGTTCCCGTGTTGTCATGAAACAGAAGAACAGGATAATTAAATTGCCCTTTTCCCAGCAAAATGTTCCCGTCTGGGCTCCGCGGTGGGCCGGGCTGTGGCTCTGTGCCAGGCTCACATGCCTGGCTGCTGATGGGAGGTGTGAAAAGCGCCGGGGAGGGGATG